>JAPYYV010006169.1:0-14591 GCA_030522625.1 Copidosoma aretas | reverse complement strand
AGCAGCACAAACATATCGATCATCTGCTGTATCAAGAAAGGTTGATTCCGTGATATGATCGATTTTGGTAATACCTGTGGCATTGCCTATCCTTACAAGTTATTCAAGTCAAAGTACATAGGGTATTTATGTTTTTCTGTAGGATAATAGTCTTCACCTACGTACATGTTATTGGCCTTGGCATAACGGCTGCAGTATTGACTCACTCTTCCTCTGATGCCTTGCTCTGCAAATGGGAGCATATTTATGTCAGTGAGCGATTTTAATTCCACCTGGGTGAGCATCAGCATGGCATCCAACCATGCGCATAGTCTGCATCGGAAATTCCACTGTCAGTCAAGTTGCTATTAAATGCCGCTTTTGATGGAAATTCTCTTTCTCTCGGCTTCTCCAGAAAACAAACATAGTCGTATGGGAATACACTCTTTCTAAGCAACAGCTTTGTCTGTTCCTCACTGTAAATATGCTGGAATTCACTACTGGTGATCCCACGCTTATCAAAACATTATGCCAATTTTTCAAAGAAGAGGGCATGAATCTGAACGAGTCGATGAATCAAAAATAAATGTTGTCGCGCTCTATAAGCTTGGTTGATCAAATACACTTCACCTTGTCTTTGGTAATAAGATTGACCCGTCCCTCGGAGTTTTACTCGAGGCCAACTCTTTGATGATAATTTGCAAGTTGTAGCCAGTAAGATTGCGGAATATGACTGGTATAAATCTTGAATTCTGGTAGGTAATGATGCAACTTTTGTGTATAGCACCTCGAAGTTTTCCCGTCAAACGGCAATGATCTTGCACTTTCTTATAATTTTTCTTAAATGAGCCACCGCAGATGTGACAAGCTTTAGCATCTAAATTTATTTTTTTCTCTGTGAGTCAAGTTCATGGGTCTCAGAGTCTAATATAATTTTTGCACGTTACTTGCAATGGCCTTTTATTCTTAAATGAACCAATGTGCTGGTGCTTCCGCATCATCTTCTCTTCGATTACTTCCATAGTGTGATTGACTGGTGTCGAAGCTGCATTTTATATAATAGCCTATACTATAGGCTTGATGCTTTTGGACATGGCATGGATGACATGAAAAACTTGTTGAGCGGAATTAAAATTTTGAGAGTTGAGAGCGATGTCTTCGTGAATTGGTAGGTATATTCGACACTTGCCTACATTTACACAATCTATTTGATGCTTACGAAGCTTATCTTTATTATAGAAAAAATGTAAACATCCATCACAAACCCAGCATTTTCCTTTCATATTTGTCAGCTGATTAAATACTAGTCTTGACAGATACCAAATCCGTACATATTGGTTTTTAGTTCTAGAATATCTTTATCCTCTTCGTCATTGTCTTGATCGTTGTAAGAATGCTGTGTGAGGAGAAGGTTCATAATATTGTCTTTATTCGCAGTGGTAATGTGACACAGAGAAATTGAATGTTTATCACAATATTCCTTTAACATGTACACATTTACAGAAACAGAATTTCGTTTTTTGAACATGCTTACTTTATTGAAAGAAACTAAAAACTTTATTCCATTAAAGTTCAGTTCATTTTCATATGGTTTATAATGATTCATGACTCTGGACGTTTACAAAAGCTTTTTTTTTTTCGTACATTCTCTGGTAATTTATTAAATAAATTTCCTTTGATTAGGTTATAGTTGTTGATATTCACAGTAAAACTTATTATCTGCTATAGTGTCCAGCCATAGTTTATTTCTTTAACTTCTTTTATTTAATGTGTTATGGGCTGTTTCATGTGTAATTTAAACCAACCATCATCTATATTAGCTAATCTTAAGATTTCAGCATTTTTTGTGCTAAAATGCTTCTGATCAATAACTTCCATATCATTCTTTTGTATCATGTACTCTGCCACAAGCTCGAAACTAATCTTTGAAGCATTGAGTTTATCTAAAGCACTCACCACTTTGGATACGATAATAACTTTGGCAATATTTAAGAAATAAGTCATGTTTGTATGTCCACGATTGATTATCATACCTGTTGCTATGCGATTCTTTAATGCTTATGATAAATCATTCCACTTTACACTAGGATTATCTACAGTATCACTGTTTAATGCACTAGAATCATCTGCACTGTCTTGCACACTACAATTATCTACACTACAATACTACTCTGGAAGATCCTGGTGATATTCTCCTTCGGTCTTACTCAGTAAATACGCACAACAAGCTCGCTAATATAAACCTTACGCTGGAATATTGTAATGCTTAAGAAAGGAGGCTCGAATATTAGGTATCGTGTGAAGCGATGTACACAATGCGCTTATGCTTGCGTCTACGAAACATATCTGTCACTCTGATAAAAAAAATATATTCGTGTGAGGAAACACTGCTAAACTTAATCATTGAAGACGTATATTTCGTGTAAAAGTATATCTGCATGCAAAAGCCATCTATATATGTAACATAAATAGGCACAGTGTATGCATATACTTTCATACGTACTGTACAGTCCGGTGAGTAGTGATGGTGGTCAGCGGTAACGCTATGAAGGCTGATGCAAAGCTCTGCCAACATCATTTAGTCTCCAGCCATCATGGAGAAAGGTCAGCAGAGCAAAGAAGAGTGACTGAGCAATAATGCGGTCTCTTACGTGTAAAAATTTATCTATATGCATAAGTCATCTATATATATGTCTTCCGATATTATATAGTTTTATGGTTTTAGGGTGAGAACTAGCTCTCCGCACTCCCCCCTGCTCCTCCCCGCTCCCCCACAGCTCACCCGCAGCTCTTCCCCCAAAATAAGGTAAAATTCGTTTCTTTTTACTGTGAAATTTGACCTCAAATAATTAAAGCTAGCTCTCCCTTGCTCCCCCCGTTCTTACTCGCTCCCCCTTAGCTTGCCCCCTAAACACCCTAAGCTCCCTCCCAAACGCGTTTTTCCTTTCGTCATAAATTTTGACAATACTATTACTTTCTTTTAAGTATAAAAATAACTTTTAAAAAAAACCAACTTCTATAAAAATTGAATATGTAGCCATTAATAATAATTAACAAAATAACGATATTTATAATCGTACACCAAAGATTCATTATTTTACCTATAGAAGCCCTAAAAATAATCCTGTATATTAAAACGAAAAGTATTTTTTGGATCTCAGGGAGATAAATTTTATATTTATCATCACAGGTCTTGAGAACATTCTGGAATTAGCGATAAGACATTTTTTTCTGCTGACGCATTCACATACCTACACGGAAAATACTACTTTTAAATGTTTCAAAGCTTTTCTCGGCATTATTTATGCTAATAATTTGCTTCATGGTACTTTTAAGGGTAATTTTTTACAAGAATTTATCCATCATTGAAAAAAAAAAGGTTTTGCGGAAAAAAAGAACGGAAAAGACACAGAAAAAGACAAAATTATGGAAAACTGATTAAAGAATCTACAAATAATATGGACTTTTGATTTGACAAACAAACTTTATAGCTTTTAGACTAACGCACACATATTAAAAGCGTGAGCAATAGCATGAATCTATTAAATTTACAAGGCAAGGAAGAAGCAGAAGTACTTCAAAACTACAGAGAAGTGGCTTTTTAAATGAAACATACAAGATTTAAGAAATTATAATCGCTGAAAATGGAGAAAAATCAATAGGTAAGTAAAAAATAATAAAAGAGTGTAAGGCTGCTATTAGAACAAAAAAAAGAACAAGATACTACATTTTTGTACGAAATAATTCAATTGCAAGCTAAAATTCAAGAGAAATTAGTATAAAAATGACTAAGATGTTCAAAAGAATCTACACAAATACAGAAAAAAAACAGTTAATAACGGCAAGGGGCTGACAAATTTATTCGAAACTATGAAAAAAAAGGCAAGGGTGTCTATGAAGCCTGGTACATTTAAGTTAATTTATCTAAAAAATAGGCGATAAGTGAATCTAAAATGAAACAAGAGGTGTAACAGTAGGCAAAGTCCGAATGAACGGTCTTAAATTATCTAATCACGTTGTTTATGGCACCTAGAATATTAAAAACAGAAAACATATGCAGAAAGACTAAGTTAAATAAAGTTTAAGAAATATACTGGAAATAAACAAATGTGAAAGGAAAATGTTGATTTTTGGAAATCATTAAAGGATAAAAAAATTTTTGTTTAAATTCGAAGTGGATGCATTGGGAGTTTAGAGCTCGGACGTGGACCAAGAAGTATAGTTCTCAACAAAAAATTTCCGCGGCATGGAAAAAAACGACAGATTAGAAGCAAAGGACAGTTGAAGCAGTCTTAGGCTTAAGAAAAAGCGATAAAGTAGAAAGTTAAAATCAAAGATTATTTTTCAAGGCATAAATTGTAAAATAATATTACACATACGTAGCGGAGAGTTGTGTATGAATAGGGGGACACCTCGTTCATCGCCACCCTAAGCGAAACTCCCAAACCTTCTTGAACCGTCTGATCTTTTAAAACCCTTACAACATTATTTACAAATTTATTTTTATGACCTTTTTTATGAATTAATATATGTATAATTAAATCTGTCGATCTTTTAAAACTTTCTTTACATTTAAAACATTTCAATTTTTTTTCATTACTATGTTCTTAAAAAAATGAGATTTGTCTGAAGTTAATTGTTGTACTGTTTACATCTTTAATACATTATTTTATAAATAAAAAATTACGTACTATATGAGAATTAGGAAAATTAAAAAAGAATGCCTGTAAAAAAAAAAAAATCACTTCAATGTTACCAATTTTAGGTTTGCAATAAATTTTTTATATTTTATGCACAAATTTTACAATAAATCAAGTAGAAAATTTTGATTATAATAAAAAATTATTGGAACTTACGCAGTCAAAATATTTTAAACAGTAGGGAGTTTCTTAAGCTAAGTAAAAACACTAAAAATTATAAAAGTTCTGAAAATACAATGGTGGTAATTGTATAAATTGTGTAGATAGTGCTAAAAAAATGTAAAGAGCATAAATGCATTCAATCGACGGAATTATTGCACTTATATAAGTATGTAGATAATATTGTATTAATTAAATATATATGTGCTGAACTTCATTCGAAAGTCCGTTTTTTTTTTTAGTATGTTAGTCATAGCTTTTATAGTTGTTTTATAAGTATTTACAGTAATGGTAATATAAAAAAAGAGCTGGTGAGTCAACACAAAAAAAATATCATATTGGTTCTATGGGACTGCACTCTGTAATATGTGCTAATTTCAGGTTGATTATTTGTTATCTATAATCACAATCCATCACGTCTGTGTATTTGTCCGACGTCCTAGCCCAAGCATCGTCGTTTTCATTGTTATATTATTTTTTAAATTAAAAAATGTTTAAAAGAAATATTTCTAAAACAGCATAAAAAAAAGTTAGAATATTTAATGATAAAAAATATTAAAATATATTTTAATAATAATTTTTGAAATTAAAGGATAAGTCAATTGTAAGCTTCTTTAATAAATAAAAGAAAAATCGATTTTTATCATGAAAATTTTTATATATTTATATGATAATTAAGATGAATCATCTTATTAATATAAATAATTTGAAAATTTGCATGCAGAGCACGCTGGTAGGCAAATATTTACATGAAATGGATATCTCAAAATATTAGAACAGGTTGCCTAACGTAATTACAGAGGTAGCAGAAGAACTAAAAACAAAAAAATTTGTATAGCTGCAAATCATTACAAATTAATAGAAAGGATTCCACAATAATTGAGCAAAAAATGTTAATTATAGATAAATTTATAGAATTCTAATAACATAAAAAAGAGAGAAAAAACAGAATGAAAGACTAACGCAAAATGCATGAATAGAATAATAAGAGGTGAAAAAATTAAACAAATGTAAAAAAGCTAAGAAAAGTAGCGGAAAGCAAAATTTAACTGAGTTTTGGAGAGCTATTGAAAAATTAATTCAAGAAAAAAAGGGAGAGGGTAATAAGGAAAGAGGCAGAAGACAAATTTTTTTAAATCTATCAAAAGACAATAATTCTGCCTATGAGATTACTTTGGTTATCTATGTTTCTACGCATATATGTGTATACAGAAATAAATCGTTCTATTTTTTCGAGACATGACAATAAGAATATTGAAGTATAAAGATTGGTGTGCAGAGCGGGCGAGGGGCGAAGCCCCACTAGTATATATATATATATATATATATTTATATATATATATATCTTTGTTAGTTTTTAGATATATATCTTTATAGAGTTTTGCGTGATCGTCATTTGTCTGTGCTCCCTCTCAACCTTCCTCACTGCTTCTCATCCCCCCCCTCAAAAACTTAGAAAATTTTCGGGATTTGTCGAAATCCCCCCCACCCCCCCCATGAAAACATAACAAATCTCGACCCGATGCTCATTTTCATAGACAAAGATAGCCGAAGTCACCCGAAAGACACTTTATCGCCGAACTCGGCCGATAACAGACGAACCACCTCACGATAGCCTTCTAACATCGTATATCATTGCTAAAAATAACCGGATACAGCTAAAACCGATCCTTTACATCCACTTAGAATTTTGTATTTTTCTCGCACAACTAATTTGATGAACAGACAGATGCAGAACAATAAAACGGACCGTTACTGACAAAAGTTATAAAAACGTAACGGTAGCACCGTGCGCTCTAGCTCAATACGAAATGAAAATATGATACAACTAAAGTACCTAAAACCAAATAAGCAAATACACTTGCACGCTTGTAAGGTAAAAGTACGTAATATAAGCCAGTTACCGGACTACGTTTTAATTATCAATCGATTTTGAAACAAAAACAACAATTACTATTAATGTTTTGGCACCATTTAAAGCGCTAGACTCTAGAGAACAAATTCCTACAGCACATATGATAGAAATAAGTTCACGAAAAAATTTTAGTGAATAAATAGCTGAGTCATTTTTTTTATATATTATGGGCCTCCTGTTTTTAGTTTGTCCACCTGGCCCATAATATATGTCCATATTATGAGCCAGGCCAAAAAATAACTTATACACATTAAAAAAAAAAATTATGTATGGTAAATATTATATATTTCCATAATGTTAAAGTAAACAAATTTGTATTTGTGAATAAGAAATATTATCTTACTAAGCATAACTGTATTATTTTTATTCAAAGAACGATTTCAGTTATTTTAAACCTAGGCAAAATTTAGAAGATTTCTTTGGCTTGGTCCTGCATCTTTTAACATTTAATTCCATTAATACATCGTCATTAGCTTTTGTCGCTTCTTTGGCTTCTTTCCTTCCCTTTTTTTTATCCAACAATTTTTTCCTTTCGGCTTTGACACATCTTTTTTTCTTGTGTTTCCAATTTCTTTTCTTTTTTTATATTTTCTCTTTTAATACCAAAGTCCCAAAACGTATTCGACGCTGCAGCTGCTATCATCTCAGGTTTTTTCGATTTTTCAAGATGTTCTCTATTGTTTAGGTAAATGATTGGTGGGTAGTAAGAAACAATCAGACATGCGTTTACGTGTAAGAGTACCTGTAAGGAAATGAGAATATTGAAAGAAAATCGGATACTTTTGGAGTACAAGAAATATTGAGGAAATAATACCGCTTGGACCAACGTTTATGATATTCTTTTTTGTTTTTAATGGGTTCCTGTTTGCGATTCATAAATTTTTTTTATTAATGTCATCTATAGAAGATAACTTCTCCTTATCTTCACCAACAGTTGGGGTAGAATTGCTCAGCAATAAGGTTCTGCCTCAAAAACAAAATTATATAAAAAATAATGAAGTTAAACTTCTGAACAAAAATATAAAAATATATGTGTTTACTTTTATTACATTTTAAAGTCGATTCTTCATTAATTTTATTTAAATTATTGGTCGAGCCACTAGATTGATGCACATTGATATTTCGTTCTTCAAAAGAATTTACATACGCTATTTCAATATCATTTGATAAGGTAAAATTGCCACTAGTCTCCAAATTATTAATGTATCATCATCAATCACAGATATTTGTGCCATGCCTGAATCTCTAATCTTATCCCGAATTGTCTTACTATAACTAATTATAGAACAAACAATGTGCGTTTTTTTTTGTCACCCGTGCAAGTGTAATTTCTTGGTTGATGAGTACAACCGCCATGCATAAAGATTTGTTAGTTGTAAAATTGCCTAAAAAAGACATCTCAAACTCTAATTCTTGCAAAAAAATTTAACATAATTTTTTTTTTTAATTTTTTAAGTTTTTTAAAATTAAGTAAGTCAAAAAAATCAAATTCTAGCAGAAAAGTTTGTTACGTAAAGCGTTCATCAAAGTGTATGATAGAAATCAAACTGTTTTAAATACATTTATAAAAAAAAAAAAAAAAAAGAAAAGAATATTTGTTAAAAAGTGTAAAACTGATTTAAGTACAATAATTGATTGTTTCGCCAAAAAAAACGTATAAATAAAAAAAATGTAAAAATGATATTAATGTAACCACTGTTGTTTTTTCACTATCTTATAATGTAAGTGAGGTACCAAGAGTTTCTTCTGACTGTGTAGAAGCTTGTTCTTCATCATCTTTCTCCATGCTCTTCAAATTTACATTCACATTTCCCTTTAGTCTTATCCAATACTCAAGCGAACTTTCAAATTGGTTATCATCATTCCATATTCGACTTGATTTAGATACTTTATTATCATTTTCTGATTGTTGATCAAAATTGTATTTAAATTTTTCCAAAAAGCCACCACCTACTTGATGAAGATCTATTTCTGGTGTTTTTATGGTTTTCTTTTTCTTTTTTTTACTAAATGTATCATAATCTATATTATTTTCGTTAAAGGGCTATTATCCAGTGCACTTAAAGGCACTTCGAACAATTAAAGCTTTTTCTCTCATATCCTCAAGTATCACTTAAATAACATTCGAGCACTGTTCTTTTCTAAAACGACTAATATTATTATCTGTTTTCTAGTTGTTGACAGTTTTCGCCCAGCTTGCTTTGAAAGGTGCAAAGGAACACACATTTACCGGGTGAGATATGTGGGTAGAGTGAGAAAACATCTTATGAATTTCAATATTGTGAGCTTTACCGAACCTTATCAGTAGTATAAAAGCATGGAATGAATGACTATCAAAGTAAATCATCAAGGAAAACTCAAGCTTTTTTACAATTGCCCAAGGATAAAATACGTTTGTTATGTATTCATAAAAAGTCTTAGTGGTCTGCCAACCACATTTAGAGTTTCACAAGCCCCAATCACGTGGACAATTTATAATGACTTTCTCTAGAAAAGCACCTTTATATTTGTACATTACCATAGGAGGGGCACGAGTGCCCTCAGCGTTGTGCATAATCATGGTTGTGAAGTTTTACTTTCTCGTCACCATCAACTTGCTTATACGCATTTCTTGATCCCACTGCGGTGATTACTTTTCTGGCTTTTGGTCACAACCCTACACTTGTCTTATCACAATTAAAGACTTTAGAAGGTTCTTAGGTAAGCATGTTTTTACTTTGCAAAAACGACTGGACTCCTCAAAACCATTAACTTAAATGCTCTTCAGTTATCTCTGCCCGTGCCTTGATTTAATTTTGTGCCATCCTTATTGTAAGTTCTGGGTGACGTTTGAAAAAACATTCTGTCTAGTGTCGTCCAGGTCGTCAATGGCAAACTTAATTGTCAAATTTAATGATTTTACATACTCTTGCACACAATCTGAAAGTTCTTCTTTGTTTAGAGGGTTCGCTCTCTTAGCCTACTAACATACGATTATGTTAGTATGTAAAATCAAATACGGTAATGTACGATACTTTGAGATATTTTAGAACAAATTGAAACGTTAATGTCTTTTTAGTTGCAAATTCCATTGTTCGTGAACTATCCAGCAAATAAAGTAAAGTTTATAACGTCTACTTATGCATAACGTTAACTATGTTTTGATGAATGTCAAGTATTCATCAGCTACTCTACAGTTTGTACTATAACTATATAGTTGTCTGTCAAGCAAGGCTGACCCAATTTTAACGCCTTCATTTGCTTGTCATTTACGAATTTTTTGGCATTCCTCTCTGAAAATTTGTAAAGGTGTGGTCCAAATATTATTCTTTTGATTCGTGTTAATTTTTATTTTAAACTGTGCCGAATTTTAGAGAAACGAAAAGGATACAAAGACACATTTTAGTACGAAAAAGTTTTTTGAGCCAAAAATAATAGCACATCATGAAGAGCAGGTCAAAATTTATAGATTTTCATTTTTTTATCACTTCTTGATATTTTTCTCATTCCGTAGGAACGAGTTGAGCGTGCTTAAGTGAAAAATGCACCGCACGCGTGAGGTAGTCCGATCTCGCTGGATGCACTCATATATAGAAGCTTGAGGCGGGCTAGGTAGGCATGGATTTGGGAATAAAAAAGGAAAGAAAAAGGGGGCAAAATAAATTCAGATCGAGAAATATCATGTTAAGTTTAGAAGCAGACATACCGAGATGTATATGGCAAATAAAGGCGGGAAGGATAAGCCTAGTAATAGGCATAAGAAAAAGGGAATAAATTTACTTTTTGCACATGAAAAAATTGACAAGAGCAGGTTGCCCTATTTATGACTAATCGAATAATTAACGGACTTAATCAATAAAAATGATACAAAATAGGCAAAGAAGTTATGGTATATGAGAAAGTAGAGGATTGGAAAACGATAGAATTTGTACAAAGAGCAATGAAGGAAAATAAACTTGACAAAATCAAAGATAATTGTACAAAGTAAAGGAAGACTTTTGTCAATCAGAAAATTAAAAGAAAAATACGTACGTTTATAAATGACTCTATTATCTTTGAAATGTATAAAAAGAGAAAAATGCAGTGAGAGAAAAAAAAAACAAAAAGAAAAAGATCCAGGTGAGTTTAGAAGTTTATAAGTGATAGACTGTAATATATGCAATGAAAAAAAAAATAATATAAAGCACACAATGCTATGTAAAAAGAAAAAAAAAATTTTAATGACATAATGATAATATGAGTCTGAAGTACAGGATTGAAAGATAATAGTGAGATATGCAGGAAGTAGATGATTCATGTGAAAATATAAGATATTTATGTAGGTAAATAAGGCACAACAGTAAAGATTTAAAGATCAAAAATATATTATGCGTAATAAATCATAATATTATAGAAATGTAAAAAGAGATTCTAAAACGCTCTTCTATGTTTTATCAATTACTTAAGTTACTTAATATAAAATGATATAAGTTTTAGTTAAGAGGTTAATAGTTTTTAATAGTTATGAAAAAATTAAAGAATGTGTAGAAGTATATAAAAATCTGTAAGAAATGAAAAAATAATAAAATAAAAAATTTACATTTACAATTATAAAGAAAGAATTTTAAAATGATATCTTATTAATCACTTATCTCTGTAATTGGTTTTAAAATGATCAAAAATAACAGACAATGGCTCATAACTATTTCTATAATAATAATGATTGGATAAATGTCATATGCATATACATATGTGTCCATGTTAACCTGAAATACCAATAAGATCTATTATAAGTATTAAATTACTAACAATTATATGGTGAATCAGTAAAATAATTTTTATATATTGACTATATTTGTTAAAATTTTTAGCGAATTTTTATAAAATCGCTTTGGCCATCTATGTTTTTACGGATATATGTGTATTAGGAAATAAATTTTTTCATTTATTATTGAGACTTGAGAATTAAAATATTGAAATATGCGGGTTGGCACGCTAAGCATGCAGTGAGCGAAGCCCTACTAGTATATATATTTATATGTATATACATATGTATTGTACAGTCTCATAAGTACTGGAGGGGGGGGGGGGTAAAGCTATAGAGGCCGATGGATGACTCTGCTAACTTCACTCGCTCTCCAGCTGTGATGGAGAAAGTTTATGCAGCAGAGCAAAGAA
The DNA here is from genome assembly GCA_030522625.1 of Copidosoma aretas. Taxonomy (NCBI): domain Eukaryota; kingdom Metazoa; phylum Arthropoda; class Insecta; order Hymenoptera; family Encyrtidae; genus Copidosoma; species Copidosoma aretas. The sequence continues at coordinate 2,702 of JAPYYV010006169.1, read as the reverse complement.
GAGTGCGTTCGTCTCGAGTACTGCGGGGAATTAAAGATATTATGGAAATATTTTTTAGCGTTATACAAAGTGATATGGTACAAGCGTGTTTGAACACGTTTAGTTTTTTATTGTACATCATCTGTAGAACATACTTTTTATCATATACAAAGAAAATTTAAGAAAGGTGTAATCGTGTGTTTGTAGTATGTTTTTTCTCAATCAAGAGTATCGTCTCTCTGTCTGTCTACACACAATCAGTTGTATGGATGCTGTAGGCTGCGACAATTTCTTGCATCTTAAGAAAGAACGAATATTTTTATTGGTGAATCAAATTCTGTTACTTTGTGCTGTCGAGGCAGCTTACGTTTACGAGCTTTTTCAGTCAGTGTTTTTTAATTTCACGCTACACTAAGCTACGGAAAAATGGCTCTATGCGAGATGAGATTGATTAAACCTTCGCCAACGTGGGATAGTAATAAGACAGAATTTGGTTCCATCAACTTTATCTAAGACAGTGCTATACTGTCTAACACAGAGGTCTTTTTATATACTTAACTACTCAACAAGTCAGCTACAAAAAAAATCGTAGTACGAATTTATTATGATGTCACTCGTAAAGGATTTGAACCTTTTGTCCGGATTTCCAAAAGCTAGTTGGTAGAAGAAGTAACTCCTAATTCGCATGTATAGAGCAAGCTTAAAAACCATTCTGCTGAAATAAATGATTATTTTAATAATAACGACAAAAATGACATGGATTAGGTGGAGGTAGGTGATAGCTTGATATTTACAACATTCCATGGCATAAGAAATGGTTCTATTTGACAAATGATCGTTTGGTATCAAGCAAAATGACTGCAAGACAAAGAAAGAAGCGTATAATACAACTATTGTCATGCACAAGCGAATTTTGTTGGCGCTCACCCAAGCCGCAAAATGTGTAGACGAAAGACTTCACCGTATTAAGCACCGTATTAATGTTGTCTGATAAATGCAAGAATGTCATTGTAAACGAATTGCTCGTATTGTTTCCAAATTCTTTGCTTGCTGATAAAATCGATGCGTGAAGATTGGAATGATCCGTGAAATAAAATTTTATATCTGGGCGGGAAAATGTTAAAGGGCTACTTTATTCTTTGATCGACAATTATTATTGGAGGCAGTGTTTTGGCATTCTATTCTTAGAATTGGTTACGCATAGTCTAGAACTTTTTGTCGACGAGATACGCATAAAATTAACGAGTAAACAATGTATGATTAATTTTTTGTTTCTTTCATGTTTTTAAATAAATATATTAAGGTGCCTCATCACGCATATATAGCACATATTTTGAATAAATTAATATAAATACTTATGAGAAGTTATGGGAAGTGTCCCTTAACCTGATAATAATACAGCTAGTACTAAATATCATGCAATTTTTTTCACAAAAGCTTGTTAAATTTTTCAGATACCGAAGCTTGAAAAAGAATTCAATTAAATACTTGAATCTTTTTTAATTAACATCAAATTTTAAATTTTGTTGGCTCATTCTCTTTCTTGAACAAATTCCATTGGGAGTCATCAGGAAACAAGTTGCAAAAGCTTGGATAGGCTTTCGAGAAAATTCTATTGTTTACATAGAAATACGAAGAAAAGTAAACAATTGAATCTTCAAGAAACCTATCAAAGTTTTACAATTTTTTCCGTGATAACTTCCAACAGATTCGTTAAAGGAAGAGAATAATCCTGAAAAATTAAAAATCAGATGTAAAGTGAAAAAGATTTAAGTAATTTATTGAATCTTTTTTCAAGCTTCGGTATCTGAAAAATTTATCAAGAGTTCATGAAAAAAATTGCATGAGATTTAGCACAAGCTATATTATTATCAAGTGGAGTGACACTTTTCATAACTTGGAATGACCGTTAATAATGAAATATTCAAGATATGTGCTATATATGCGTCATGCATCACCTTAAATGAATGGTTTATCTTTCATAATTCCAAAGACTTTTCAAAACTCCGCCCCTTTTTCTTGTAAAAATTTGAAGAATTCCTGCATTTTCTGACTAATGGCAGTCGGTAATGGGTTATATTTAAACTCAAAATCCGCTCCTTTCCTGTAAATTCCAATATAATTTCCGAACAGAAAATTTCCCGCACTTATCCTCTGTGCGCACTCGATAATCGAGTTGTCTAAATCAAGCTATTTAAAATTGACCAAATTTTTGCGTACTTATTTACCTGTTAAGTGCTATCAGAAAAATTGTTCTATTTTAATTTCGTATTCAAACATCCTCGCAATCATTTCCCGACCTCTATCGGCAATTGGACTATTTCATAATTATACAATTTGAGCATTTATTTACCGACCAATACTCAGGTTATTCGAATAGCCTGCCGCTGCCGACGTCATGCGTGACGTATCGTCTGCAGATTATCCTTCTCTGCACAAGAACACCCACGGTACCAGCCTTATTACATACATATATGATTGGTGTCTGCTATATTCCTACCCTTACTGCTGAGGTATATAGTTGATAGAGAAATACATTTTGAACCAACTTTTTATACTCTTTATAACTACATACAGAGAGAAACCCTACACTAGGACTGACACCGCGCTCGTATGATCTTACATTATGCCAAGCCCCCTGATACCCATACAGATACAACAAAAGTAAGTGCATCATGTACATACATGCATTTTCTTATAGTATTTAGTGAATTTGTGTGGAG
>JAPYYV010006168.1:0-14593 GCA_030522625.1 Copidosoma aretas | reverse complement strand
ATTTGATGCAAATCCTTTGATCCATATTTTTCGATAGCAAAAAATCGCCGAGCACGCAAAATACTTATAACCTTTACGCCTCTCACAGCCAAACAAAAAGTGCTATACACTTAAAACTTGGTACAGATGTTCGGGAAGAGTATACCAACATAACGAAACCAAAAAATCGATAATCGAAAGTACGTTGCCCGCGAAATTTGAAAAGTCACCTTACTTTTTGAACACACCTCGTATAGTAAATGATTTATTTGATGCCTGCCCCAGTCTTTCCGTACGGGCATAGCAAGTACTTGCTGGCCTGGGGCAGGCATCGAAACATAAGCAGGATTTATCATAAGATCACACTCGCATAAATTTTCTTACTTGCCGATCACGCCTTGTGGCCCTTGTATATATTTTTAATTATATTTAATCTTATATGCAGTTCCTATTATGCTAGTTTTGTTTGACCGTTTATCACATTTTGTTCTTAAACTCAAAGGACTCTCGTAGCATAGACCTGCGCACTGATAGCAGACAAGTGTTTTAGATTCTTGCGACAGAATTATACAAGTATTCTATTTTGTAGAGTGTGAAAGCCGAATACTCTTACCTTAAGGCCACTTGTATTAATAAGTAGTATTTATAGTCCAAAACTCGTTCTCACTCCACAGCAATGTTATACAAAAGCCAAATTCTATAATTTTATAAGAATAGCATTGTGTATTTTATTGGATGGAAGTTTACTAATATTGTAGTATTTTACAATCATAATGTAGCTCAGTAATTCACGGAAATGTTGATGTTTTACCAACAGTATCACTGTCTCTAACTATAAAGGGGTCAGACAAATATTTTTATCATTTTTGACATGTTCAATTCCAATTCTTACCTTAGTCTATGCAGAGCAACCGTCTAAATTTTTTTATTCTCTGCATGCCGTTATCTTAATCTGAACTACCTTAATGGTACAAACGATTGAGTTCGATAACAAAAGCAGCATGGTGTCTGACGAAGTGCAAACATTAGTAGTTTTTTGCTATTTTGACAGATCCTTGACACGTAAGGTTAGGATTTTTAGTGTACATTTGTTTTCAACATAAAATTTTTTTTCTTACACCATTGAAGTAAAAAAAAACGTTCTGTAAAAAATTCCAGGTATGCGTTATCTAGTATCTTCACCCATTTCCATGCAAGTCTACAATTTTGATGATTTTTTAGGTAATGACAAAGAGGACGATCAAACTACAATCTACAAAATCAAGTTTTTTTCCATCAACATTATGTTTATTCTAATTGTTACAAGTTAAGAACTAAGTATGTTGTTAATCAATGTAAAATCATCAAAGATATTACATACATTTTATTAATTAATTATTGGTAACCACTCTTTAATAAATTGACAATGACTCACTTTAAAACCATTTAATTTAAATAGTTGTAACTTTAAACACATTTTTTAAATATTATGAATACATATATATATATATATATATATATATATAAATATACATATGTTTTTTTATACATTTATATAGCGAGTTCCACGTCAAGTAGAATAGTCGAAAAAGTTTTAAGTCAAAACCAATAGGAATCGGTAGTGCTTTGGGAAAAAATAACAATCTTGAATTGTTAGTCCCTCAGGGTCATAAAAATAGCATCAGTGACAATCAAAAAAATAAAATTTTCATTTTTACGGTACAATTATGATTTTTCTGATAAGCAGAGTAGAAAAAAAGGTCCTTGATTTGATAAAATTTTCGACGTAAAATCAATTAAAAATAAGTTCCAAATTTTCGGGGCCTATTTAACAATTTTTTTTTTTTCCTAATTGTTTTTGTCATAAATGTATTATCTTTTTTTTGAAAAAAATTTCTTTCATGATGATTTAACTGACAGGTTAGGCACTAGGGGTAGCTATAAGTTGAAAAACTCTTTTTTCGCGTTATAGTTTATTACGTGAAATAAAAAAAGAAAATTTTTATGTACTTGTTAATATTTGAAATTGCATATCACAAATACAGGGTCAAATTTATGAAATTTAAGATGTCAGATCCAATATGGCTTATAAATCTTTAAAAATTAACGAGCTTTGCTGATTGAAAAGATATTGTCGTAATGAACGCAAAATATTAGGACAAAAGTGCATCTTGAAAAGTTTTTGTACATATCATGATTTTTGAGAAAAAAATTCGTGTAATTTGGCTAATCTTGTACCCGAAAAAATAAGATGGAATTCGTAAATTTTACAAATTTTTTTCCTCGAAAATGACGCCATCGACAACACTTTTGCAATAAACACGTTTGAAAAAATCTTAACGAAGATGACAATAATTTTTTTTTGATTTACAAAAGCTGTTAATTCCAAAAAAGTTATTTGCCGTATTAGATCTGCCATTTGGATTTTTATTAGTTTGATCTCGGATCTGTGGTTAGCAATCTTAAATATATACTAAAATCTTGAAAAAACCCAGCCCTGGAACCACCTTTGTTTTCGCAAAATAATTGCGAAATCCGTGTTTATTGGGACTATCTGTAATTACATCGCAATGTACGCATTTCAAAGAAAAATTTTTTGAGTAAAAGTTGTTAAGAAGATGATTTTATACAGGAATTGACGGTTGAAAATTTTTTTTTAATTTTGTAACTGTTAGTAACGACCAACAAAGTTGAAAAAACGATAAAATGCAAAATTAATAAAAAGCATCTTGGAGTTGTCGAAATTATACAATAATCAAGTATATTGTTGGTCTTTGGGATGGTAAACAAAAAGATGGTAAAGTTCCGCAAGTCCGATCGCAAAATTAAGAAATGGCAGCCTATTGCTAAATTGTTTAGGCAAAATATTGATGTTGTAATGAAATGGGTCACAGCCATTAGGTCTAAATCTGGTTTTTTGCAATCGGTGGGTATTTCTGATACATTTATAATATATCAAAATATGATAATTTTCAATACAAAAACAAGCAGAAATCCATTGCTATGGATCGTATTTTCGTCAATTCACAACTTAGATATTCGGACGAATGTTTGTTCGATTGCGGCCATTTTTAAACAAATCACTATACAAAAAAGTTTTACGATACAATCAATAAGAGCGAAGATACGTTTTTTTCCCATGGTGAACAGCGGGCACTATATTTAATATTTTAACTCCGCACTCTGCCTGTTTCTTTATACCTTGCAGTACAACAAAAGTTTTTTCCCAATGAGCTTATGTGCATCCTGTTACAGTAAACAGCAAAGATAAACAGTACAAAAAAATCCGTCCGCATTGGCTACCAAGCGCGCGAGCCACCAGCAGGGCGCACATGCGCAGTAGCTTGAATACGTCTTTCTCGCTCTTGGTCTTATCGACTATGGTATTTTCTCTACTTTATGTATTTTAGTCTCAGCTACACGCTGATGCTACTCATTTTTTCCTATAATGTCTCTAAAGCACCCAAATTAGGACGTTTTGCGGTATATCTTAGTTTTACAAGTAGTACTTCAGTGTATTGATGTATTATGTGAAAGGCAGGTACGTGATAAGTATTTTATAAAAGAAAATAACAATGACGAATAAATAAGGGGCCTTTAACAATTGTAAAACTATGATACACCGAAAAACGTGATAATTTGTGCGCTTTAGAGACACTTAAGGGAGAAATAAGTAGCATTAACGTGTAGCTGAGACAAAAGTACATGGAAATAGAGAAAACTTTATTGTCGTATGCAATATCGTCAAGCATTAATAAATTATGCTACTTATTTTCACTCAGTAAATGACAAAGCCTAACTGAGAGCCAGAGAGCCGTATTCAAGCTACTGCGCATGCGTACCATGCTGGTAGCTCGCGCGCTCGGTAACCCATGCAGATGCATTTTTTACTGTTTATCTTTGCAGTTTACTGCAACAGGATGAACGTTTTCTCATCAAAAGAAAATTCTTGTCATACAGTAAGTTATGAAGAAACCGCAGACAAAGTGCGAAGTTATGAAATAATAAATATGAAATATAGCAGCTGCAGTTTGCAATGGAAATAAAAGGTGTCTTCGCATCAATTGATAGTATCAAAAAATTATTTTTGATGTAAATTCCAAAGACCTACGACATATTCGATTTTCGTATAATTTCTACAACTTTCAGATGCTTTTTTATGAATATAACAATTTATGGTTTTTTTAACCTTGACGGCTGTTATAAACAATTAAAAAATTTTCATAAAATTTGCAACTAATAATCCTTGTGGAATATTATCTTCTAAACAATTTTTACACTAATCATTTTTCTCTAAACTGCATACTTTGCATGATAATAACAAAAAATCCTAAAAAACACGGATTTCGCTACTATTTTGCAATAACAAAGACGGTTCCAGGGCTAGGATTTATTGAAGATTTAGGTATTGAAAATTAAATGTATCAGTTTTGAGTTTAGATATTGTACCATTATTCTTATCATTAGATTGCGACCAATGGTAAATTCACACGGACTTTAAACTATAGCCAATCGCACGAGCTACGTACAAACATCGAGTGGCTCGACGCTGCGGCGCTCAGTCTGCCTCGCCCGCTTAATCAAGCAGGTAGTCTTGCTGTACTACCTTGACCTTGCACATATATAATTTGTTATACTCGAATCATGTTTATTCACCTTATTACAAAAGATACTAAAAGTGATTTATTCATCGTAATATTAGTTTCGAGTGATTTATGATAATATATTGTTACTTATCCTTAAGTCTTCGTAAGTGTTATTATAATTATATGTCTCCCGTGCATAATTTTATAGCCCTCCTGTAAATTCTATGCTCCGGTCCTGGCGTATAGAGACACAAATTTTACAGTCCACTCATTCAATTTTGCACATGGTCCTTCGAGCCAGATCAATATAGAGGATCATTGAGCTGCTGATTTTCGTTTGCACGTGTTGTCCCAAAATGATGCCATTTTAGCTTTACTTTGGGAGCGAGGCAGACTCTGGACAGTGTGACAGCGCTTCGCGGGTTCCAGCTCTGCAGGCTTTGAAAGTGGTGCTGGAGCTTTATCCTGAGGCACACTTTTCACCGATTACACATGAGCAGAGTCCAATTTTTGACGTCTGCGCATGTGCAGATGACGAAAATGCGTCCGAAGGTGCATGCTCGAGTTAAGCAGGAGAAAGCCCCTCCTACTGCCTGCGCTGCTGGCTATCTACCACAGTAAAGCTTTACCATATTCAACGTTTATTTATTACTTGATGCGTTTATGTTGAAAAATTTGTCAGTTATGTTTATGTTTAAAAATAAATTGGCTTGAATTATTTATAAGTTTGACTGTTGTGTGAATCGAGTTTGCTTATTTAAACCATAGATATAATGATATGAAAATGCGTCTTATTAATAATTTTACTTCTGCTTTTCTGAGTTGTGTAGCCATGAGGAGTTACTATTGTCCTAAAATAAAGCGAATACGTAAGAAAATGCTCAGTTCGTTAGACTCTCTCGCTTCGTTGGAGCGAAACATAGATGATGCTGACTTATTAATTGCACTTATAGTCAGTAAATTTGTCTTTTATACAAATAAAGATTGGCTGAAGATGTTAGAGAGGTAAAGTCCTCCTCCTACCCAACGACAATTGCGTGAGTATATTTTCTCGCAGGATTTGACTCTTGAATATGTTGTTGGCAAAGATGCTATCTCTCGTGGTATTTGGGCAAGTAAGTCCAATAAGCTTATCTCATCCTCCTATTAGTCTGTTGTTGCTAAAGATTCTTGTACGTTTTGTCAAGAAAAACATTGATCGGCTTCTTGTGATTCCTTAAATACACAGACTTGGAAGGCTAGATGTCAATTTATTCAAAAGCATTGTTTCTGGGCCAATTATTTTTGGCATCGTAAAAATATATACTGCCTTTCTGAGTCTAGGTGCTGGTATTGTAAGCAACAGCATCACTTAGTGATGCACAGAAATGTTAAGACGGCTCCTCCTTCTGATAGGAAACTACTTGACTGCTCAAGTAGTTTGGTAGACTGTAACAAAGAGTACGATACAGTCAGGGACTCTTTTTTTAATTACAGTTCATAATCATACTGAATCGTGTATTAATTGTAGATCATTAAAAAACAAAATATTGTATATACATATTTTTTAAGTGGCTCATAAGTCGGTTTCATACTTGCTTTTTTTAAGCTCAGTTGCTCTTATAAGCTCTTGTACTTGCTCTTTTGAGTCAAGTTGCTCCTTGAACCGGGGCATCGCTTACTCTTTGAATTCAGTTGCTCTTATAAGCCCTCTCTATACTTGCTTTTTTTAGCTAAGTCGCTCTAATGAGCCTGTCGACTTGCCCTTTTGAGTAAAGTTGCTCCCTGAGCTGTAGCATTGCTTACTTTTCAAGTAAAGATGCTCTTATAAGCCCTCTACATATTTCCTTTCTTCGAGCTAAGTTGCTCCGTGCTCCGTGGCATTGCTTACTCTTCAAGTTAAGATAATCTTGTAAGCTCACTTTATACTTGCTTCTTCCGAGCTAACTTGCTCTTATGAGCTTTTTGACTTGCTTGTTTGAGTCAAGTTGCTCGTTGAGCTGTGGCATTCCTTACTCTTTAAGTTAAGTAGCTTTTGTGAGCCCTCTTTGTACTTGCTCTTTTTAAGCTTAATTGCTCTTATGAGCATTTCGACTTGCTCTTTTAAATGAAGTTGCTCCTTAAGCCGATGCAGTGCTTACTCTTTAAGCTAAGTTGCTCTTGTAAGCTCTCTTTTTATCGACTGCTTCTGAGCTAAATTATTCTAATGACCTGTTATACTTGCCCTTTTGGAGTTAAATTTCTCTTATAAGCTCTTATACGTGCTTTCTTGGAATAAGTTGCTGTTATTAGCTCTTTCACTTGCGCTTTTGAGTGAAGTTGCTTCCTGAGCCGTAAAATTGCTTACTTTTTTCTTTAAGTTGCTTTTGTGAGCCCTTTTTATACTTGCTTAATCCAAGCTAGCTTGCTCTTATAAGCTTTTTTACTTGCTCTTTTGACCAAGTAGCTCCCTGAGCCCTTTTGTAAGTTGGTTTTGTGAGTTTCTTTATGATTATGAGAGTTGTATAAACATGTTATCACGAATTATGATGAAAACTTCTTGTCAATATATATCTATGTACAGAAAGTAGCCTTATAGCCTGGTTTCTTGTTGTTTTGGACGTATTAATTTAGAGTTTTAGGATTCTATTTTTTTCTCATGCTTTTATTGTCCATTTACCTGAGGAGATCAATGTTTAAATTTTTTTCACATTTTTAAATTAACATTGTAAATTGTTTTCTTGCTCAACTTGCACTTATACTCTTGTAGATCAACCCGAGAAGAACAAAGTTTTTATTATTTTTTTAAAAAGTTGTAACCATTTACAATTTTCTGCTTTTGATTGATTTCTCTGCGCTGACACTCTATTCTATCAACCCAAGCAATTTTTTGGAAATTAAATGTATTGGTTTTAAGTTTTGATGTGAGTGCTGTTATTTTTATTTACAGATTGCGACAAAGCGTAAGATCACTAAGACTTTAAACTATAGACAATCGCACGAGCTATGTACACACATCGAGTGGCTCGCTGCAAACTTGCTGTAAACTTGCTTATAGAGCCGATTAACTTTTTAGTCTTGTTTGGTATTAACAGTTAACAAAACTCCGTTCGCAATGTATTAGCATAACTATTATTCTGGAAACGTTATACCATGCTATTTTACTGGAAGATTTGGTGAGATCATGCTGCTTGTGCTGTAGATAGTAATAGCATTAAAACACTGTGAGCACGTATTTGTAACCTCCTTATCATTTTGTTTCTCCTGTACAGTGATCTTAAACGCGGTATAATTTAATATTGTGGGCCATTTACTGGAATACTGAAGGAACAAAAGAGAGAACTAACGTAAGAGTAGCCACGTTGTTGTTACTTATCGTCTCCCTATGTTTATCTTACCAATTTATCATATACTTATATTCCAGATACTACTAATGTCTTTGATAGTTAGCTAATTACTAGAATAAGGGTAAGGACATACACGGAAAAAAGTACCAAGCAGTGTACAAGGGCGATCATAGCTTGTCTGTAGCTGATGCTTGCTTTCTCGGCTATGTGTCGTGCTTGGTGCAAAAAAAACACGGACTGCGCCTAACCCTGTTCGGACGCACGACTATGCATCGTGCTATGGAGAGAAGTAGACATTACTACAGAATAGACAACACATGACCTATAGTCGTGCTTTTGACCCTGCTTGGACGCGTGACTATCGGTGCTGTGTTTCACCTCCTATAGTACTGTGTACTTCTTTCCATGGCACGATGTATAGTCGTGCATCCTACACTGAGAGAAAACTGGCGTGTGCTCTGTCCCTCAGGTGGCGCAGCTAAGCTACCATGTACGTGGATCAGCGGGCAACTTACTGTGAGCGCAAGGCGTACCATAGTGGCGCGTCAGCTGCACCACTCCTCAGGCTCGCACGCCCGAGCCTGAAGATTCGTGCTGCTGCTGCGCCACACTGGCCTATAGAGCGTTCTCAGTGATGCGCCAGTTGTACCAACGACTAAACCGAGGGCGAGCAGTCCATTTGTTATAGTGGCTGCACTTGCTGTTCAGTAGGCGATCCAGTCTTCTCTCAAAGTAGCAGGGTCAGGTATGGTGCTGCCGAGCATGACATCTAGCCGCTCAGCTAAAGTCAAGTTCTGATACTACTTGTGTACTACGGTGTACTTTTCTCCGTGTATAAGCGCAAGTAAGCGGTGTAAAATTGCAAGCCAGTTCGATTACCCTCGTTCGTTTGTATTATTTGTTTGATTTGCTCGTTCTAGTCGTATCTCTTTCTCTGTTCCATATCTATTAACAAGTTTTTTTCTGCGTTTGGTCGGTTGGTCGATTGGTTCCATTCCTGAAAAGAGTATATCATTATGATTTATAAGTATAGACGTACAAACTTCAGGAATTAAACCGAACAAATGACCGAACAAACGCAAAAAAAGTATCCAATAATGTTTTATATCATTTAAAAAATCTTTATGCTTTTAGTGAGTCTTAAGTTTTTATTTTAAGGTGACAATAAGAAACCTGACCTACTTGAAACATTAATCACTTAGCTTGCTTATCACATTCCACGTGATCCCAATAGAACAAAAAACATATTTTTAAGTGAAGAGATTGAGGTATACTCCTTAAAAAAAGAATTTATGTAGTTATAATACGAAACAATTGTTTTTTTTTTTAGTTAAATGACGTTTATGGAGATTTTTAGAGATGCTAAATACGAAATTGGCAATAAATGTTGCAAAATATTTAGTTGTGTTTGTAAGTCATCTTAAAGGCACTTATAGGACACCCAAGAATATAAGATCAAAATTATGTATAAAGTGTTTTATAAATGAATTGATTCCTTTTTTAATACAACTAATCCCTAGGAGTAACCACAGTGTAATTGCTAATACCATTCATATACATATATATTTCATGCAGTACTGTCAGCAATGTCCTAAAAGTGACTTACATACACCCTGTAGGTTAAAACCGTAATAAAATAGTATATTATGCATCTGGGGAGCTAAGTAGGCTGTGTACGCCCGGCACGTAGCTCACTTTAATCTTATCGTGCATATACGATTTTTAAACATCCCCAGCCATGAAGTTCGTTTGATGTGTATAGTGACAGTCGTTCAATATATACATAAAATAAATTAATTAAACACGACTATAATACATCGGAGCATTATTGACACCCAATATATGCTCTGTCAAGCGGTCTGCATTTTGAGCTTTAGTCGATCTCAATCACTTGCTCTCGCTCGCTCGCACACTATGCTGCATGCATCACATTTATTTTGTATGTGTATTTATAACACCGACAAAACCAAAGGGCAGAACTGATCGAGCGACTGACAAATAAAAAGATGATAGCATCATAGCAATGTTCTGATTGTTAACATATAGATGTGCACATACTTGCCTACTGACAATACACTGAAGTACGTCTTTACTTTCGTACGTTATTCTTAAATCACAAACTATCTCTCTTCTCATTAGCATGATTCTTGTAAGCAACGTAGAAAAGGTTATGATTACACGCTTAGCATGGGCTGTTCGTTTACAAGAGAAAAAGTGAGAGAGAGAATCGTGCGCATAGGCGTGGTACATCAATACTGCCAAAGAATAAAATTTAAAGCCGATTTTTCAGCATACTATCTAGCACTGCATTTATCCAACGCTGTACTGTAGCGCAAAGCAGAGTCCATTGTTACATGTGGCTTACGAAGCGTACATGCACCGGTCTATGTAGATGCCTTATGTTTCTCGACGTTTCAGATAAAGTCTGGTAGACTGGCAGATGGATAGACTCACCTTTATAAGAAAGAAAGAGGTCAGATTCGTTCACGGGGTCGGAACACTTTTTCACAATAGTGGGTTTTTATGGCAGTTTGCCATACTGCTAGACTCCATTCAAACGCAACCTGTGGGGTATGTATCAAAAAGACCACTCGTCAGATAGCACGGCCGGGCCTAAGAAATAAGAATACAGAATGATGAAGCAAAGAACCGATGCACTTGTCTGTTGCAAATTTTCCACGAATCGGCTGCAAGTAGCCGTGAGATAAGGGTATTTGACTTTAGCACCTTACTAAATCTTACACTTGCACAGTTCCTCTGCCAGAACCTAAGGCACTCGTATGCTACAAGTCTGCGGCAAATCTCCTGCAAGTGACTGTGAGATAAGAATATTGGGCTTTTGCACTCTACAAAATCTAAGACTTGCGCAACTTTTCCGCAAGAGACTATCGCACTCTTCTGCTGTCAAGCTGCCGCATATCTGCTGCAAGTGGCCGTGGGATAAGAGTATTTGGCTTTGATACTTAACTAAACGCAATACTTGTGCAATACTTTCGCCAGAAGCTAACGTACTCGTCAGCCGTAAGTCTGCCGAAAATCTACTGCAAGAGGTCGTTAATAGAAGGATATTCGACGTTCACATACTACTAAACGTAGTACTCGTGCAATCCTTCCTTAAGAAGCTATGACGCAAATCTAACGCACATATACAGTGGCAGGCATCACGTAAGTCTTACAAAAGTTTACCAACAACTTAAACTGTGCACAAGATTTTCGAAAAACATGCGTAGATGATGCTATCAGGGTATCGTGCTTTTCCCACATGTCATCGCGTTTTTTTGCCACTGAAATGTGTACTAAAGCATCTGAGTACTAGTCATCTATCAAATAGAGTAAAAATGTAGGTATCATCTTCGTCTGATAAATCCGCAAAGGAAGAAGAAAATTTCCAATATTTCGATGCAGAGGCTTCATCTATCAGATAAACTGAGACACAGACAAAAAAGTCAGCAAATAGATATATTTATGGTTATTACCTGTTCTATAGTATCCGCATTTAAATATGGCCGTATTCAAGAACAATTTTCTTCTGCTGTTATAGAGGATGCTCTTGCTGACTTACAAATGCACAAATATTAAGGGTTCTCGATCAAAATAGATGCGAAAAGGACATACTTTCGACCGAGCTATAAAGAAAAGAAGCTCTTACTTATATGTACACTCCATTTACTAAAAAAGACACCTTGATTTTCAGAATTATGATTTTAACCACTAAAATTTAACTAAAAAAGTTTTACCACATGATTCATTGCTAGAAATTATAAGATTTATACTTAGTTATCTTAATTAACTGTGTCAATTCACGTTTAACAATCGCGTTTGAAAAAAATTTTGAATTTATCATATTCCAACTACAGACCGTTGCTATAATATTTCTGCTTTCTCGTCAAGCCTCTTGAAAAAATTTAATTTTATACTATTATTGCAGTGCGAATATTTTATTGCCTATCTAGTTATTTTAAATATCTGTATATCTTCAGGTACACATGTAGTTAAACTTATAGTTTTATGCATTGCGCCACAAGTGTTGTTTGCTTTATAAAATATATTATACGTAGAAGGAAAGAGATTTTCGTAATGTATTTAAGGGCATCTTTCAAAGTTTGATAGCACTTGTTTGTTCATTTACAGATTTTAGAACTGCACTTTCTGTAATCGGAGGTGATATAGGTATAAATAGGTATAAATATACTTAGTAATAAATTGGGAGTGGCAGGTGTTCCTATATAAATGAAAATTATTCAACAAATATTTATTTTTTTTTATCTTTATTGTCCTCTGAATTTCTTTGCTGACATCACCATATCGCTATCTTTTTTTAGACACTTTTCTTTAAAGAGTGCATAAATTAAAGGCTTAAGATTATATAGCTCTTCAGAAAAAAAAATTATGCGTACAAGTTGTTTAACTGTAGTATTTGACAAAAATATCTTTTAACCTACCTCGACTCAAAGTAACACCTTACTTTATTTGCAGGAAAGTAGGAGTACTATTTTAAGCCAAGGTTAGCTAAAAAATATAGTAGCAACCACGGGCTGAAGTAAAGCATGCTTTGATTGCATGTTTGGCACTCACAGCTTTGTCTTGAGTAGCAATATTTATGTTATTTACGAAATTCCTACTATTTCACCCTAGGTGCATATAATTCTATTTTTCTACGTATTCTTGAACTGGAAACGATTGTCTTATCTTTTTAAGTAGTAAAAACCAAAAAAATCGTTATGTTTAAATATCATCTATGAATTAACAATATTGTTAAACATTATAAATTCTGCAGTATGTGGCTATGTGTGTTGGTGTGTTTGTGTGCGTGGCTGTAAATGTACGATATTCATTATTATTTACAATTTATAATGTCTTTGTAAACGGTTTTCACGCAATTTCAAAACAAAAAAGACTAGTTTTCGTTATAACGAAGATAAACGTATACAAAATTGCTGCAAGGGGTGTCATCTTATCATACTTTGTTACTGGAGTAATACTTCGCTCATTTCTGTATTTTCAAAAGTGTTCTGTAATTTTGGCAGAGTGTCAATCTTGTAATTTTATTGGATTTTACTTTTTTTCGCAACAACTGTAATCGTAATAATTAGAGTGACTTACCTTGAAAATGATAATTGTCTCCTGCGTTTGCAAGAATAATTTGAGCTTCTATAAATAACGAATCAAATCTATTGAGAAAAAAATCCCAGGTTAAAATACGTCGATCAGATAAACAGTTGTGCAAGTGATATAGTGATTGAATTACAGTAGGTCTATCAACTATCATCATATCAAAATGAGCTTCCATGCACATAAGTAGTGACTGAAACAATGTTATTTTATAAAATATAGAAAAATTCTTCAGTTTAATAGTCAATAATTATGATATCAACTAAATTATTGAATCATGATAAAATATTCAGACATAAGCGTTATTGGCTATACCGACTACGATACTACAGTTATTTATTCAGAAAAACATTTCTACATTATAAGAATTATTATATATTATAGGAAACTATCAAAAAAATGTCTTCTTATTTGTTTCTAAAAAAATATCTTTATATACTGATTTCAAACGTTGGATAAAAATAAGATAACAGTGATTTTCGACAACGTTTTTAGAAATAATGTCGTGGCTGCAACCTGCATACGTCCATTACAAACTCATACAAATATGGTCATAATGCTCAATCTTCAATACTAGTTAGTAAATCTGCTGCATGAGCTAATATGAACTCCGTATGAATACATATAGATATAAGGCATGTAACTTTTCTGGGTTATCCTTTGATTGAGATAGATGTACTACTACTCTTAAGATAATATCAAGATGCGTACATGTACTACGAGACAAGTCATCGAATTCTTGGGAACTGAGCAATCCAATTAATAATACCGCAAGCATACTTAAAACAACTATATTCTAAGTATCGTTTACAATGACATCATTCAATTTAAATCAACTACATAAAACTAGTGATTTAATACAGCATTAAGAACTTAAGTGTTTTTGGAATAAATATCAGACTATATACTTATATTTCCCGAACGAAAAAACCTAAAATTAAATTTTTATCCAATTCAAAAATGCTCACCATGTGAGCTTTGACAAGACAGCGCAGTATCTCATTTTTTGTTTGTTTGTCAGGACCGTGGGCGTAGGTGGAAAAGGAGCTGGTAAACGGGTACCGGGCTTTAATTCAGTTGGCTTTCATTAAATTTACCGGCACTGCACTTTTTTTGATTTAATAAAAGTATAACAGCATCAACACATAGGCAAAATTTTTAGTTATCTTTTTGTTTTTCCTACTATCTCAATATTTTTTGATTGTTTGTTATGGTTTTAGTTATCTTCGTAAATACTATAAAGATTTTAAAATTATAACGAAGGTCAATACAATAAATTCATGTGACTTTTAATATTATCAAGCTTTATGCTCAACAAAGGATGTTGTTATTTGTTGTTCATAATTTTGATGAAATGTACTTATTGTGAGACTCTCTATAAGTGGGATAAAATAGGATGGCATACGAGGTGTGATCAAAAAGTAAGGTGACTTTTCAAATTTCGCGGGCAACCTACTTTCGATTATCGATTTTTTGGTTTTGTTATGTTGGTTCACTCTTCCCGAACATCTGTACCAAGTTTAAAGTGTATACCATTTTTTGTTTGGTTGTGAGAGGCGTAAAGGTTATAAGTATTTTGCGTGCTCGGCGATTTTTTGCTATCGAAAAATATGGATCAAAGGATTTGCATCA
>JAPYYV010006167.1:0-14598 GCA_030522625.1 Copidosoma aretas | reverse complement strand
TTTTCATTTTGGTCCCCATAATAGGAAAGCCAGAACGCGTCATAAGAAGCTTTGCTTCAAAAAAAAAAAAATACTTACCGCGCCGTGCGTCGGACAGATCATGGGGGCTAACGCCGTCGGCCCCTCAAGCACCATGAGCTGGACTCCACGCGTCCGCCCGACGGATGGAACCCGCCGACAGATGAATAGGATTACGGACTATAGAAAAAACAAAAGAGATACGTAAATACAAATAGTACGGAAAAATAGAAAAGTTTGTGCGAAAATACTTACATGGGAACAGTCGCGGCAGGTCACCGCCTCCTCCAATACAGCCTACTCCAGGATGGCACATATGCTCCCATCAGGGGCCACAAACCCCGTTTTGCGAGTGTTGTCGTGATACAAGCTGATGAAATCACGCAGCCGGGAGATAAACTCAGAAGGGACCAGTGCCATCGTTAATAAAAAAAAAACTTCTTCCAACAAACAAATCGAAACTAGCACACACCGCGGCAGCGAAAAGTGCAAGATGCACAGGGACTGAAGTTAGCACGACAAAATCAGGATAAGCACTGCCGAAGAGAGGCCAAAACATCCAACAATCCTCACATTCCCCTCTTTTTGGAAAAATAAAAAAGATAAAACTAGCACGGGTATAATAAAACAGGTAAATTCAGTGGAAAAAAGGTGCAAGGAAAGCAACGGTCAGCGACACCATATGCGTCGTCCTGTTATAAATGACTCACAGCGTTGAGCGAATCGACATAGCGAACGGGACACAACAACCCTGTTACGATAAGCATAGATGGTTATTTACACGCAAATACATACAAAAAAAAAAAATCTAGGAGAACTTCTTAAAAATTATATTCATTGATCATTATTAATTATGTACATAGGATGTATCCACATAGTGTTAAAAGTCGGTAAATTTTAGTCAATTGTTTGAATCTTAAATTTTTCTCCCCCTCAACAGTTTACATACACTCCTTTCCAACACATTTTAAATTCATGTAAAATATAGGTAATAAGAGAGTCGTATGAAAAAAAAAATCAGCGAATAGGACAAAATGATAGGAGGTCAGCGAACAGAGCGCAAGAGCGCGTTTGCTATGTATAGACTATAAGCAACTCACAAGTACCGTAATGTGTAAGCGAAGAGCCATACTCCTGACTTGACCTGCAAAATCCACTTTTTTCTCTCTTCGTCCATGAAAATAATTGCTCCAATTACTGTCACTGTCTGTATGAAATGTTGGGTTTCGGTAAATTGATCAAAGACCACTCACTGGTCACATCCGTATAAATAAAATAGAAAAAAAAAACACTCGCATAGCATAGATCAGGAATAACTAGTAAGATAACGGGTAAGGCAGTAACAAAAGATTATGGGAAAATAGAGAGAGAACTTAAACAAATGTAACGATAGGGCAAATGGGCAATGGGAACAAGCAAAAAACCGTAAAAGTCACCCGTTTTTTGTTTTAGGATCGGAGCCATGCCGGCAACAGAACAACCGGGAGAAATGGAGTTTATTAAGAGAAACCCTGGAAAAATAGTAGAAAATTTGGGTCCGGTACAATTAGTCGTGTCGACATGGAGGATGATATGGTATGTCGACTGGAATCAATTGATCAAGGAATTAAGAGCACTCCTGAGTGCAAGCGGGCAAGCAAAGTGGAAATGCAGAGAAACGTTGAGAACGGAAGGCGAATGCGAGGTGCAAATAGAGCAGGCCACGTATAAAGTACTAGGAGTACAAGAAAGAGTGGAAGAGGCCTACAGAGCAGTGGCAGGCCGGTCAATTAGTAGCCGAAGGAAAACACCGCATGTACTTCAGGGACAGGCAACAGAGGCAGAAAAGAAGAAAATACAGGAATCGGTAGAATCGAGGCTGACCGACACAGCCGATACAACCAAGTTCCTAGCAGAACAATTGAGGGTTACAACGTTTGGTGATCATGAACAAGAGCTTCAGAGCATAAAAAGGTTCGAAGACAAAGCGGAAAAAATAACAGAGGAAGGGTTAAAAATAGTTACGGAATTCATAGGCGGATATGACAGAGTATCAAAAATGGTGTGGGAGTTTCAACAATTAACCGAAGACCTTATAGTGAGATTCGGAACAGCAACGGATATAATATACTTAGCTAGTCAGGGCGTGTCGCATCTACCAGAGACAGCATTGAGGGGTTCATTAGTGACAAAAAAAAGTCTAGATCTCCTCCGAATATCACCGTTGCCAGCGGAACAAATAGGATTGAACTCCACGGACGTAGTAGCATATCTACAGCTGACATACGAATACATAGCAAGCAGCGTGAGCGCGAAGATATTTGCGCCGATACCGCAAAAAGTAGTACAGCATTTCAAGAAGCTGGAAAAGATACGCATATGTGAACAAATGGAACCAACACAAGAGGTAGAAGAAGACCACCCTTGCGAAATACGGCTTGTATTGGGCAAAAGGGTAAAAAAACCGGAAGAATGTCCAATAATACTGGCCAAACTAAGGGGCACATATTGGACATGCCTCCATGCAAAGAATCAGCATGCATTTAGTACTGCGGGAGAGGAGAAGGTACATGTGAAGTGTGAACATACCGAGCATAAGACGCTAAAAGTCACAAATTTAGGAGTAATAAATCTAGGGAGAGACTGCATAGCCCAAGCATCCGAAACAAGATTAGACCCGGGCCAAGAGGAGGGAAAAAGTCAGATATTCAAGTTCTAAAACTTAAACTTGAACTTGAAAGGAATTATAGAAAAAATAAAGGGGGTAGGAGAAGAAAAGCTACTAGAATTAGTAGAGACAGTTATTAAAAGGGATGGGTTACAGAAACTTGATAATCAGGAGCACGGGCTCGATAACAGAATAAAAGTAGGAACAAAATTAGCGGATATGATCCAACGTGTACGCAAAACTCTGCAAACGAAAGAGGAATTTTCCGATTGGAAGGAGTACGAGTGGATGGTGACAGAGATAGCGCTTGGCGCGGCAGCAGGGTCATTCCGAATTTT
This sequence comes from Copidosoma aretas, assembly GCA_030522625.1. Lineage (NCBI taxonomy): Eukaryota > Metazoa > Arthropoda > Insecta > Hymenoptera > Encyrtidae > Copidosoma > Copidosoma aretas. The sequence continues at coordinate 11,595 of JAPYYV010006167.1, read as the reverse complement.
TAAATGGGGGGCCCCCGTAATACTAAATCTAGCTAGAATGTTCGCAGGTAGACAACGCAGAGACAATGCAACAAGAGGCGGGACTACGGCAACCAATCCCTCAGCACCACAGCCAACACCCATCGAAATGCAGGAGTGGGCTCCAAGACACCTAATCAACATTCCGGTAATCTTCACCGATACTTACATAGACTCCAATGGGGGACAGAAGCATCTCCCAAAGGTCACGAGTCCATATGAAGACGCGAAACGTAATAAAGGAAATCTCGTCGCAAAAGAAGGAAAATAAATAGAGGTAAGAACTATAAAATAATAAGAAAATATATGCAAAATGACAATAAGATTGCAATGGTTATTGTAATTATAATGATAGTAATCAATGGTTATTGTAATTATAATAATATTAATAATACTAACAATAATAATAATATAAAAATTATAATAAGTACAATACACGCAAAGTGATAATGATATTGTAATGATAATTGTAATTGTAATAAGAATAGCAATAGTAATAACAAGAATAATAATAATAACAATATTAATGATTATGGGAATACTGTAAAAAAAAAAAAAGGAGAAAAATGAATGTATTAGATGTAAGTTTACTAACACAATACCAAAGAAATACGATGGATATTATAGAAGGCAGAGCACATACATAAACAAAATTGTCATACACGGATCACATGTGAGTACTTGACGAGACACAAGAGTGTAAGTAATAGTGTAAAGATAACGGCGGTTCTCTAGTAGAATGGAAGAATGAGTGAATCACCACGTGCGAAACAGGCAACATAAATAACATAATACGTGCACTACACACACAATCATAGTTAGGCAACCACTGGACAAGATATAGCGTCATCGAAGGCGAACGACACCGCGACCTTGGACGTGTTGCGTACGATACGCGAGGCACATTGTACTGACTCACCCGGCTGATAACGCAGCTATTCAAGCAAAGAGCTTGAGCAGGGAAGAGCGAGGGTATATAGGGCCCAGCAAGCCACGATTAGGGGGTCAGTCAGTATCGGGCGAATTCGGGGAGTAGACGTCGGGTCTAACGATAGGAGCACACGCGTGACTCTGCCTTCACGAGAATTGGTTAATAAAGTATAATAGTAATAATAAGTTGAGATTGATTTCGCGAAGCACCTCATTGCCACCTAATCTCACGTTACACCCTATAACGTCAAGATTTTTTCCAACCTGAAAGAATTGGTCCGAAATGATACAACTTATCATTACTTTACAACTAAATCAAAAATATTGTTTCTGAGACCTAATGCATGGAATTATATGTAATTGATCAAGCTGAAATTAGACCTAGAAATAAATTTACTACATCACGTCAGAATTTTTTTTAACCTCAACAAATTGGTAAAAAATGACAAATCTCAACAACACTTTACGAAAAAATCGAAAAAAATTGTTTTAGGGCCTCGTGCATCCAACTACATGTTATCTACTACGATAAAACTGAATTAAAGATCCAACTTACTCCATCCTGTCAGAGTTACTTTAGTACTTTAAAAAATTGATCTAAAATGGCAAGACTTAACATCAATTCACAAAAAAAAAATCAAAAAAACTAATTCTAGTACCTTATGCATGCATCAACATAATATCCTAAACACACGAAAAATAATTCTTAAAACTGAAGTAGTACTTGAATTAGTTATAGAGTAATCAGTAGAAACTTTAAACTTCTAGGATTCTTTGACAAAAGGTTATCGGTTAATGGAGAGTTTTAGGGTTTAAGTACGCATGCTTATCCTTCTTCTTGGAATTACAAGTTATAAAGTCATTAGGCTATTTGGAATACAAAGTTATTATCAACAGGCTCCCAAAAGACATCTTATTTAATCGACCAAAATAACGTAACAGCGCAGTTAATTACGTCTAGTTTTAATATATGCTTGTTTCTTGTTGTTGGTTACATTTATACAAATTGTAGTTACATGCTTGACAAAAAAGTTATCAAAAAAAGTACTTCTGGGACCTTATGCATGTTAAATTTATTAGATCCCAGAAATAATTTCTTCTTATTTTTTTTGTAGTGTTGTTGAGTTTTTTAATTTTTGACTAACTCTTTGGGGTTTGAAAAAAAATCCTTTCGTGATGGGGTGATTTCAACCTTAGGTTTCGTTTCACCGTAGTACATTACAAATAATAAGGTAGGTTAGGGCCCCGCAAACAAGATTTAGATTTTTTTGTGGAGCTGTGTGATTTGTAGAAATATTTCACTTTGATTATATCACAAATCATTTAAGAAATAAGACCAAATTTTGTTAAATTAAAATCAGATGAAAATTAAAAATTTGACAATAAATTAATCAAGGTGTTCTTAAAATTTACAATATCTTACAATACATAGTGAAGAGTAAACAAAAAATGTTATCTAACACAGTGATGACCCTTGTATTATATAAAAATAATCGTAATGTTGTAAGATTTGCACACCTTACTTTATAAATAAGACAGCTCCACAAAAAAAATCAAAATAATTATTTCTATGACCAGACCATGTTTGTCTCATAATTTGGCGTCGCTTAATTCCAATCTAGAATTTAGCGATCGCTCAAAATATAAGAAAAGTTTGGTCCCATCGCAAGAAGAAATTTTTCGATTGTTTTTTGCTGGAGCTGTGAAATGAATTTGTAAAAACACAGCTCCATCATGAAAAAAAAACAAATTATTTCTCTGATCAGATCATAATTATCTTATATTTTAGGGGTTACTGGATCTGAATCCGAAGTCCGTTTGACCCTATCACGTCAAGGTTTTTCAAAATCTCAAAAATTGTAAGAAATTACTGTGATTTTCGTCCTATTTTTTAAGAGTATGAAAAACCCATACGTAATATGGTCAAACGGACCTGAGATTCAGGTTTAACGACCCAAAAAACATAATATAAACATGGTCTGGTCTTAATTCCTAATAAAATTATTTTCAAACTTTGTGTATCTTCAAGGTGTTTACGTTAGACTTAAATACCGACAACTAAAATAATGTCTTATTATGTCTAAAATTTCTCGATTAAAATAATATAATTTTTTAATCTCATGACATGCTTTAACGCTCTTATTGTCAGTGTATCAATAAATGTGTTTCATTCTGTTCAGAAAAGTAATTACTACTACTAAATCTTTAATCTACAGTACGACCATTGAATCGCCGATTAAAATTTTATTTCCGATTTTATTTATATAAATATAAATTCTAGAGCTCTAAATTTTTAAGATTTTTTTAGGATAACTATTTGCTAACGTTTTCATGTTTGCTCAATATTTCGTTTTTATATGTAAGATAAGTACATATGCATACACTTTTATACATACGTAGATTTTTCGACCGTTAATATCTTTGACTGGGGCATATTTGAAAGTCTTGAATGTTGCTTTATAGCTCTGGATCTTCCATTCAGACACACGATCTTCATACATCTTGTTTATATTCTCAATATTATAAGTAATCTATTCGAAAACTGGAAAGCCCAATAGATCCATTGATAAAATATAGATCAACCGAATTAGAGAATATTAAAATAACTCTTACTATCTCAATACTACTGTCTGACAAACTTTTTAGTCCCTGCCCTTTCACCTAGCAAAGTGTTATGCCAAGGCACAAACATGTAGACTTAAAGTTTCTTAGTGATTAAAATAAAAATAAAATAAGAAAAATGTATCGAATCAAGGACATTAACGTGAATTAAATTGAAAAAAAGAAAGGATTAGAGATGAAACAAAATCAAAATACTTATAAGAAACTGATAGGCAGAGATGTAGACAAAAATACGAATGTGGAGCAGAATCGATCAGAAATATTAAAGACGCTGCTTTATGAATGGTGGATATAAAAAAGAGATACACTTTTAATGGTCTGAGATAAATGCCCAGAAATTAAATATCCACAATATCAACATACTAATATCGAGAAAAAAATGAGAGACCTGTCGGCTTCTTAAGTTTATAATTCCTTAATTTGATTTTTTTACCTCAGTATTGCAGACAGGTCAGAAAAATAGTCACGAAAAAAACCTTTTTTGATTTGTTGACAGATGCTAAATTATTATCGGTAATATAAATTAAATCAATAAGCGGCTATCAACTCTTAAAGAAAAAAGTGCCGTATAAAAAACTTTTTAGGAACGTTCAGGCAGAGACACAAGATTATTTCAAATTTCATTAAAAATACTCTGTCATTTTATATAAATGTCTATGCAAAATCATCACCAGTCTAAGAAAAAAATTGCTATCGTCTGGGGTTTCATCGAAATTAATTTTTTTTTTTACTTCTAAATCTATCATATCGTTCTCATAAATTTCTTAAAGCTTTTCAAATATTCGCGCCAACGCACGATCAAAATTTAGCCTGCCTCGTAGTTCATACTACCAGCCACCAGGTGGCTACCACTCCCCGCAAGTGCAATAGCTATGTCTGCGGCTTAAGTAGGCGTGGCTGATGCTCTTCTTGGCTCTCGAGCCCCGACGCGAGTCGGAGGCAGTGGTCCGGTCAGTAATTAAACCTAATGAAATCACTTTGTTCAAAATACCAATCTCAGTATTCTTATTCAAAACAACCTATCTCCTACCATCAAAAGATCGTCAGATCCACCCATCAGCTGACGCCTGTTGCAGCGCTCTCTCACATCCAGGGGACAGGCGGCTAGCGACATCATTCGGACTCCAGGCGACTACAGGGATGACACAATCGGCAGCCTCCTCAAGGAACCAACGACGGAGATGATGTTCACTCTCGCTCTCTTGCACTTGCCGAGGTTCATCTACGCCCTCGTCACCACGACTTTGATCACAGGCTACGTCCTCGAATATCATCAGTGCAGATAGCTGACCGTCATGTCACTCTCTGTTCTCGTCGTCTCGCATTCTGCTTCGCTTGCCACTAAACCCCAGAGGGCACTTTTAACAAGTTTATACAATACGCAATTTGAAAAATCGATGGATAACAAAATGCAAGATACGCAGACTCACAGATACAAATGATCAAGTACAGTGAACAATAAATAAAGACTTGTAGACATAAACCATTATTGCTAGATATAAATATACATGAATATACACATATATTCCTGTATTATATGATCATCTTGGTGGGTTTGGAAACACCTCCACGACAACCTCCCTTCCCGCCCCTCCAACTCCGCAAAATAGAAAAAAATTTGCTTGATTTTTGTATTTTTTTAACCTAACGAGAACTATTACAAGGTAAAAAAAGATAATTTCGCGGTCATAATTCATCCTTATAAATAGCATAGAGATAATAAAAGATGTATTATGAGATATTAAAGTTTGATCATGCAAGGTCAACGTTTTGATAAATTAGGTTGGTATTTAAAAAAACAATTATTCTCTCTATTGTATGTTGCACTATCTAGGTGCAAAAATCCTAAAAATATTTTTATCTAACATGGATTATAAAATTCTAAAGAAATAGAAAATATTGTTTTAAGTAATTTTTTTTATTATGTCAGATAAAAGAATGCAAATATTATCAATTTTTTTTAAAACAATAATCAAATTACAATTAGAAAAAATTGTTTTCGTTAATCAAATTTCACTTACGTATGCACACTTAAAAAACATACATATGAAATGCATAGCAAGACTACTTCCACGTGATGCATTCTCAGTAATGCTAAATGTCTGCCACTAACTTGAAACTTACTGCATGTATCTTCAATTCATTTAAAAAAAAATTTTTTGACATTTTCTTAATTCTATTGTATTTTGCATTTAATAATACTAAATGTATCGATATGTACTTAAAAATATGTATTCCAGTCTTCAATCAACGAATTATTAGGTGTTTTAAATAGGATTTTTTCAAACATTTTTTAAACTATTTAAATTTATCAAACTATTTTTTTTTAAAAGAAATATCTGACTTCTAAAGATAAAGTTGAAACATTTATTAAACATGCTTCTTACGCTGTGTATAAGTAATAGGAAGCTATTACTTAAACTTTAATTCAGTTGGAGCTGAGTGTGACGATTGTTGAAAGATCAGTAAAATAGATTTAATGATTTTACAAATAGAAAAATGCCGTTAGACAATCTTAAATACATTTAAAATTGTAGGATAAAAAAGCCAAGTAAAACCACACTGTAGACATAGACCAGAATATCATATAAATGAATATATTGTAATTCTACAATTCTATATCTTGGATACATTTTGAGCATAAAAAATTAAATGTTCTAAATGGAATTGTGTTCAGGCACTCTTCCATCATATACATTGCTCACTCGAACGTATTCTGCAATCGTGCTTTTCTACTAACTTGCCGAGCATGCATAATTATGTTTCTTCCGTGATATCGTTGCCAAGATTCTTGAGCGTTCTCAGAGAAGAAACCTATTAATAGAGAAAATTTGGCAGAAATTTGACACCCATGTTTCAAAAGTTTGTGTACGGTTGGGCTCATCCTAGCCCATGGAAATTCTCGATAATACAACTCGTAAATGTGCTTGCATAACTTTCGTAACTCTTCTAAACTCAAATACTTTTTTGATTTAAATAAAGTTAAGATGCTTGCCAAACTTTCTACCAGTTCCGCACTGATTTTTGAAGTATCAGCAAACTTCTTAGGATCACAAAAGGACTTGCGAGCTAGATTACCTGTATTAGTGGTCCCATGACCCTGAAGTACCTGGTCTACGCGGATTCCGAAAGCTTCGTAAATTTAGACCTGAACCTTTTTTTTCTTTCTTTAAAACTTTCTGAAAATATGGAGTAAACATATATTTTACCGTAACAAATGAAAAAGCTTGTTGTTTCTTACTAAGAAAATTCATACGATTCCAAAAAATGTTGCATTATGAAAAAAGAATCGGTACTTTTCATACTATATCGAAGAAGTATCAAAACATAATACAGTTTTGAAATACCCTAATACAAACTATAATCATGTTTTATTCTGTATATTGGTCCACTTTATATACGAAAAAATAGTAGTTCCTAAGGCTATGTAAAATCATATATGTATGTAGATTCATATAACGATTATATTTCTTTAATGTGTGAAAATTACAGAAATTGATCTGTCACGATTTCTATAAAAACGTACACATAAATATATTCTTGGCCATTCTTTTACAAAAAAATTTCGCAGGATTTTTTGTCTTTCCTTGAAATATTATTTGCTCGCATCGATGATTCTTGCCTAAAAACGTATTATTGAAGTCCCATGTGAATTCCATACAGATTCCATGTACATGCTACGTAGACTTCCGTTCAATTTGAGTGAAGAAGAATACGTTTGTTTTCCTGGACGTGCTCTGAATGATTGAACGTTCAAGCGAACTCGGGCACACTGGAAAAAGCACTGGATCCATTTCGAAAAAAATACTGAACCACTACTGAATCAACACTGATTCAGTACTGATTCTACGCTACTTTAATACTACACTAATTCAGAATCCATACGGTCAATAACTACTGATTTCAGCAATCCGATTCCAACTGATTCAGCGTTAAAACAGTTCTACAACAGTGTTGATACAATAATCAAATAATTATTTCAAATTTAATTAAGTGCTAAACTTAATAATAATTCAACGTTAAAGCATTTGTTAGCGTAGTGGGTAACTATCTACTGAATAATGCAGTCAACCTAACGTAAGATTTGTGCACTTACTGTACTTAAAAAAATGCAAAGCATGTTTCCTAATAGGTTTTGAAAGTCTAAAGCATGCAACTCATTGAATTTTTAACATATAAAGCATCTATCTTACTGGATTTTCAACGTCAGAACCATGAAACTTACTAAGTTTAAAAAATTCATTAATTATATATTCTGCGATCTGAAAGACCATTTTGTACATTTTAATAGATATTTAGATTTTTTAAATATAATGAAGCCCTTAGATTGGATCCACCATTTTCGAATTTCAGAATTTTGAAACTAAATCTGTATTTCGGGAGCTGCAATAACGCTGTAAAAAATGTTCTACAGTAAAATTTGCACAATTTTTTGCCGCTTTATAAAGTGTGCTATTTTAAGTATATTAATATTACTATCAAACTCGTATCTAGAAACCCAAAAGAGTTAAATGTTATTACAAGTTTCTATTATTTTTTTGCCACCACGTTAGAGTTGACATTTTAAATTCTGTAATTTTAATATCGTATTCGTGTTTAACGACTTCAAAAACCCTCATGTATGGAACTTTGTAGATTACTATTAAAACTTTTTTTTTCGGCTGCCATATTGGATCTGCTATTTGAAATTTTGTTATTCGAATATCGAATTCGCGTTTAGCGAATTCCAAGACCCACGTGTATAGAATTTCGTAGAATTTTATGTAAATTTTTTTTTGGCCGCTATATTGGATCCGCTATTTTGAAATATGTAATTTTAACGTCGAATTCGTTTTCAGTGACCTCGGAAACATATAGTTAAACTATTTTTAAGAACAAATCATGATTTATCTGTTAACAGTAAAGTTATTATTTCACTCCACAGTCGAAGGGGGTGCATTCCGGGGTTGTTTTAGTTGAGCAAAAAATCAAGGAAATTTGAAAAGTCATGAAATCACGTCTGAGATGGACATTTAACCAAAAAGTGCTAAAATGATTATATCAACCATCTATTCAATGAAATTATTTACTTAATTGACATGGTACCTATCCATTTTTACGTGACGTCATCTTTTAGATCTGATGCACTCGTGTATGGAGTAAAGTTACGGAATACCACCAATGGGTAAGGGTCAGAATACAAGCTGCAAAGGATAAGAGGATGTGGCAATGCATAGCTAAGTAAAAACAGCCAATCAAAGCTCGGTGCTAAGCAGGAACTATTTTGACTTTAAATCAATAAAATTTTCCCTTAGAACAATATTGTGCTCTCTTGGCCCTTCTTGCCCAGTTATAGCTTAAAAATCGTTTGCTCGGATACTGCTCATTTATCTTATCGCCTCGCTTTGACATGCTTTCGTCATGCTATCAACTAGTGAAATATCATGAGGCTATTTATGTAAGCGCGATAGTGTCCCGCAGTCTTATTTAAAACCAATTTTAATGTGTCGCGCTGTCACGTCTGTATAAACAGCCTCCTCTAAAAAAAATTTGGTCTGATATTGCTACCGAAAGCAGGAGCTAATGCACTCGACAAGTATATAGTTCTCAGAAGCCCCCACTGTGGCCTACACTCAGCACCACCTGTGGCTGGCTGCACGCGCCACAGTTGAGTGTATGTATTTAGAATCACCGTGGTCCGAAATCTCTCTGACGTGTGATACTGTCTTATAACCGTAAGTCACAATAACAAAAAAAGCATGAATTGATATATCTATATCAGTAAAAACCTAGGAACATATACTACCGGAGACAGCATTCAGTAAGAAAAAAGCATCTCCAGGCGACCTTGTGATTGTGCTTTACGGTAGCAAAGCGGTATTAGCAGACAGTATCCAAACGAGTAGGATTATGATGTAAGGAAGAGAGGCGTGCTTACGTGCATTTTATCAATCATCAACCAATCGTTGATAAGATTAGTAGCCAATCAAACGTCGTAAAATTAAGCCAAACATGGCGAAAATTTGAAGGGAGCGGAAATTACTTAATTCAGGTTGTATAGTGAGCACCCATTGTTTTTCTTATACCATGAGAAAGATATTATGTGAGCACCAAAGAAGCATCATTCCATGCACTTACATACAGACTGTGTATACAGACGCGACAGCGCGACGCATTACCATTGGTTTTTAATGAGACTGCGTGACACTGTCACGCCTATGTAAATAGCTTCGTATCTTACGAGTTGATAGCATGATGAAAGGATAACAAGGCATGGCGATAACGTGAATACGCAGTACTTTTGTTAACAATTTCTGAGCTGTAATTTGACAAGCTGGGCCAATAGAGCGCTATATTGTTCTAAGGGGAAACTTGATTAATTCAAAGTCATAATTGTTCCAGCTTAGCACCGAGCTCTGATTGGCTATTTTCACTTAGCCACGCATTGACACATCCTTTTATTCTTTCATCATTGGAACAGTTTATAATGTTTGCAAAACACAGCCTTGGGTGGTCATAGCCTGATTAGCCGACAAAAATTATACCGCGAAAAATTTCGCAGTGTGTATTTTGACCCTATCCCAGGGGTGGCATTCCGTAACTTTACTTTATACACTAGGGCGTCCGATCCACAAGTTGACGTTGCGTAACAGTGAATAAGAACCAAGCCGATAAATTTAATGATTGCATTGTATAGATGATTGATATAATCATTATAGCACTTTATTGTGTAATGTCCATCTCGGAAACGATTTCATGACTTTTCAAATTTCATTGATTTTTCGCGCCAAAAAGGATGCACTCAATCAAAAAATCACATGGATTATTTTCTTCTTAGAATTTGACGTTTCATACTCAACAAAGTTTTTAATAGTGAAATTCGTTGAATTTTAAATCATTGTCTGCCATATTGGATCCACTATTTTTAATATTTAAATTTTGGTTTAAGGTTTAGAGTCAGCACTCCTAAATAACTTTGAAACCTTCTTCATTCAAAAACAAAAAAATGCTTGAATTCGGTTATTTTTACCTTTAGCGTCACGCTATCTAGCACTAAAACTTGCATTATGCTTATTTTAAACCGAACGTCTTATAAAAAAGGTGATGTAAAAAGCCATACAGAAAAAAAATCTTTAAAAAAAGGGCCAACTTAACAAAAAAAATTATTTAAACTGACTTACCTCAAAATAAAGTCGTGAGCCAGCTTAAACAATTTGTAAGTATTTTCATACGATCCAGCGTATGAAAATACGCGAAATTGTGTACATTTTTTTTGCCTGTAGCTAAAAATTTTGCAAGCTAAGCCCTTAAACAAAAATTTTAATCATACAACCACCACTAACGCTATTAACTTTACTCAAGGAGGCTCAAATTTTAGGTAGGTTCTAGTCTTACCAAGTACTATCGATTACCTTACTTTTAGACCAAAGTTTTTTTTTTGACTGCACGGTGTGACGCGGAATGCCCCATATATGTATGTATATATATCATGGACCGTCATCTAAAAGAATAGGTAGCTCGTAATCAAGTGTTTGTTTCTGTATTTATTTCTAATAATTATATCAACCACATTAATCCCACGTGGCAACTCGTGACCCACTCTTGTGTCATCCAAACTTTTTCAAAAAAACAATTACTAATTATTTGTTTATATTTTTCGCTTTCTCATAGATTAAGCGAAGGACGAAAGTTCATACATTCTACGGCTTTTTAACCGTGTACCCAACATTACCCCCTTTTCTTTCTGATTGTCGTCCTGACAATCACAAAACCATACGCAACACAACACTCCAAAATATCACCATCTTCTTCTGATGTAGCTCCAGGATAACAATACAGCTCCAGGATAAAAAAATGACCTTACTTGACCTCCTGCCAAGTCACCAAGTACATTGCATCCAACAGGGTACATTGCATCCGACACGGTTCTTTGTACCGTTTTATGAAGCATGTGCATGCCTTAGAAGCAGCCGAGATTATTGTTGACTTTTTGTGAAATTAGGATGAAGGAGTGGTTGTTTTCAGGGTGGTATCCTGCTACCCCCC
>JAPYYV010006166.1:0-17740 GCA_030522625.1 Copidosoma aretas | reverse complement strand
CAAGTGAGGTGCTATCGAGAGAGGGCAGCAGGTGTGTAGCAAGTGTGGAAATTATAGTGTAGTTAAGTCAAGTTTGCAGTATAGTAGAAAAAAAAGAAAGGACAAATAGAGACTTTAAGAATGGATTATGGCATTGATTTAAAGTTTGGTTTTATAGAATAAGTTCAGCGAGAGTAAAGTTTTGTGTAAATTAAATTTGAGTGGATTGTTTAGATTTTTAAATGTAAGCATCGTTTGAAATAAGATTGGGTGGTGTGAAGCCAATAAGCGGGAAGGTATTGTTGTTCAGATTTTTGAGGTCTGAATATTAGTTTCATAGTAAAAGTTCAGCGAGAATAAGGTTATGTAAAATTAAATTTTTATTTTTGTGTAAGGTATGGAGTATTTTAAGTGAAGCTTTTTTGATAAGTATGGACAATAATAGAGACTTAAAGTGTGGTTTGTTTAATTGAAACATAGTTTCAAGAAAAATTTCAGCGAGATAAAAGTTATGTAAAATTTTTAGTGTAAAAGCTGTGTTTTCAAGTCGTTTGTATTTATTTTTTTGTACATGAAGTACCCTGTCTTGGCCAGGTAGGCTGACAGGTGATAAAGATTATTATATTATTAGTATATTACGTACCTGGGCCGGAAAAGTAAAGAAAGTCTCAGATCGTCTGTAGATTGTCGTCTGAGGTGAAGCAGAGGATGGCGAAAGAACGATCTGAGGATTCTTTACTTCCGGCTGTAGAGCGTATACTATTTTTGTGCTCGACAGCATCGGAAAGCGACAACTTCTTCTCGCGCAGCGGCTGCGGAAGTGCGGCGCTTTCCAGCCGGAGGGCACAAAAAGTAATTAGAATTGATAAAAATTATGAAAATACGCTGTAATTATTTTATTGTTATCAAAAAATCATAAAATAAAAAATTTTTAATTAAATTTTGGGGGTCGTCGCGCGAAGCGTACAGGGGGCGGAGCCCCTTAGTATGCATTTAAATAAATCGACAGTCTCAACTGTAATTACACTAAAATCAATTCATCATATCGATATTAATATAATAAATCGTGGCCTGAATTTAAAGGCTTTGAAAGAAATAATATTTGAATTTGAATCATGTTAAGTACTGATTTGTCTTCCAGGTGTGATTGGAGAAGGCGCCAAAATATTCTTACGAAAGGGAGAGATCGTTGAGGATGGGGAATATAGTTGCTACTTAGCCTGCATGTTAATGAAAGTTAACTACGTAAGTTTAATAAATACCCTACATATTACAGTTGGACTGTTGCCGTGCATTTTTTAAACATTTTCATCGAAAATATGTTTATTTTTTTAGATAGTTTATTGATATTTTTTTTTTGTGTTTGTAATTTGTTATTTAATTGATCTCTTGAAGTTTTCTCGACACATTCCAGTGCACAATCATCATTTCGCTATTACAGTACGACTGAAGAAAATCAATTAAATCTCAAAATCGAAAGCTTAAAGTCTTTAGCGAGGTTACAAAAAAACGACACATTCCTTGCATTTGTCATATTATTCTAAAAATTCCTGGTTCGTACATTCATGTTTATTTTTACTGCGAAATTAATAATTTTACAAGATTGTGGTAATGTTACGTATAATTTTTTTTTAATCATCATTGACTGATTATTTCAATGGTTGTTTAGATGAACCCTGATAAAAGCTTCAACGAGAAAGTCATCAAGCTTGATGTTGATGCATTTAAAACGTTCTCCAATGAAACGATCGAGGATATTATGAAGTGCACTACTCATGGTAAATTATAGAATTTTAAAATTATCAATAAGAAGTACTCTTCAGTTGTATAAAATTGAATTATTATTTGTAAGAGTTGAAAAATATTTTCCACATCAATTTACACAAACGTACAATAATGCGCGTATATAAGACCATGCTAATGATTATTTGGTTAAACTATTATAATTTTCAGTTGGAAACAGCACGTGCAATACCGCTGCAAAATTCATGAATTGCTGGAATAAATTATCTACAGATTGAAATAACAGCCGACACTTCAAGATTTTTCTTTTTTCAATCACTTAATTTTTAAGGATTGTATACATTGTAATAATTTTCAACGCACATTCTACCATGTCTGTAGAAATAAGTAAATAAATTTAGCATACACAAACAATTTTGTCTGAATTCACTCTGATATGATTGCAATCCCCTTTTCATTGCGCAAACTCGTGGTACGTATGTATCTTTCGGATTCACCCGTGTGCCTACCGACTAAAACTAACCTCCTCGCATGGGGACCAGTGCAAGCACTATGCCCCCCTAGAAGACAAGGGACTTAAGGGTGATAAGGGGATGAAGGAAATAACGGAGAATTTTGTTGTCCAGCTCACACTCAAAGGAATGAGTGGAGTGGCTCTTACGCGTCTGGGCGAAGCTCGAAGACTGGCTTGTGCTGGAATAGATTTGGTACAGCTAATTTGTTTTTTATGTTTAATTGTGTGTATGTAAAGTGTGAGGGCGTACTTGTGATTGTGTATGTGTTGTGTATTTTGAGGCCGTAGGGGAACGGCGGGAATTATGAGGTGCTCCAGAAGGGAGCGTGATGCCGCTAGAGAACAGGGGCGCCTAATAAGGTCAAATCGCCCGGGCTGGATGTTAGCGAGCGCTGCGATGGTAGGGTTTGGATGGTCCGTGATGGAAGCGTGGACTCTACGTATGTATCTGTAACAATTAATATGTAAATATGCTTGAGAATTTACTGCTCTCAGACAGCGCCAGTAGAGTTACCCCGAATAAATAATTAAAAAATAGATCACTGTATTCCTACAGTAAATCGAAATAGCGCTATATTATTATTGGCTTCGTTGTCCGTAACGAAATGTAAAGCTGTTTTTTATACTGTTGGAGTATACTACCAAAAACAAATATGGATCGGTTAAAAAATGGCACCTAACCAATGTAGCAGAAAGAAAGTGAATGAAAAAAAAATGCATCCTCGCTACCATGTCCAACGGTCAGCAACAATAACATTTGTAATATAAAAAATTTATTAATCTTGCAGGGCACAAACAAATAAATTTGAACTGGTGTTAAAAGGTCAAATTCATTTTTATTATTACAACACAACGTTTCACCAATCTCGTTGGCCTCTTCAGGTGTATAATTATTTCACCATTATATCATTTTTATTATTACAACACAACGTTTCACCAATCTCGTTGGCCTCTTCAGGTGTATAATTAATGCACCATTATAAATTATTTGGTTGCAAAGCAACACGTCAACTTATCAGTAGTAAAAGGCGGTAAGACTGTAACGAGATTGGTGAAACGTTGTGTTGTAATAATAAAAATTAATTTGACCTTTTAACACCAGTTTAAATTTATTTGTTTGTGCCCTACAAGATTAATAAATTTCTTGTATTACTACTTGAACCATCAACTGGGCAATAAGTTAACCTTACACTTAAACAATAAAATTTACTCAAAAATATTTTGGACTGTTATAAAACACAGCGTTAATTTGTCCATCTGTTAAATCATTTATTTGGGGCACTAATAAAATTTGTAACCATATCGTGAAAACTTTATAATTATGCTGAATTTTCAGGCCTCGAGTTTGCGATTTTAATTTTAATCGATCATTGCTGTTGTTATTTCTTAAATCAAATAAAAAAAATTTCGCCTAATTGCTAATAGTTTTTCGAAAATGGTGATAAAGCCCATAGCTCAGAAAAAAAAATCATGAACAAATTTTATGCGTCGAATTACGGGATTCTCACTGTACACTCATCAAAGAAGTTAGCCTTCTCTTCATGCAACGAAAGGTGTCCAACTTGAGCCCTCTCAGAGAAGCCGACCAGAACAATCAATCTACCAGCTGAATTAAAAAGTATGGTGCCGATTTGCCACACCCAAATCAGAGCTCTTCAAACAAAAGTATGTGTGGCCGATGAACTAATTGCGACCCAGGCATAAGGTCTTCAGGAAGATGTTAAAGTTATAGAGGGGCTATAAAAAAAGTTATAACGATTAAAGGTACGATTTTACAAATAAACTAAATAGAAAACAATATCTTTGTCGCTTGGATAATTGATAAAAGCGGAAGTCGACAATCGTGCATGTTGTTGACCACAAAAGTGTACCTTTACAACTTTTTTATAATGTTTTTGTTCGTCTTTTTAGTTAGAAGTATTTGACTTTTAACTCAAAGGAGTCTATTGTCAGAAAAACCAACACAAGTAGAAACAACTATCGAAGATCGAGTTAAAGGCCGGTGGTTATATAAATCGACGTGACTTACTCTACCTACTCTGTATTTTAATTCTACATATGATCGTCAATTTACAAATAGTCGATATTAAAAAAAAAAAATTGTATCCCCCTCGTGGAATAGTTTGGTACGATATGCATGCAATTTAAAGACTTAAAAATATTTTATATGTGATTCATACATAGTTTATGTTCAATAATGATTGTATACAATACCAACAAAGTGTATATTCAATTTCAGCAAAATGCGATTGATATGTACATTGCAAGTATCTTTATGTGGCATCAAATATTTATTGTGAGTAAGGACACCGACAATATAACATTACATGACTGTTTATTAAAAAAAATTTATTCTCGTCAAAAAATAAATTAAAATTCATATTATTTTGTAGAAAAGTGGGTTTAAAACATACTTTAAAGATGCAGATTTTTCATAAAATCCTTATTTATGAGATGATTATTCTTTGAAAATTTGTTGGCTTTCTTCCAGGATCTGAACAACTGCACAGTAATACTGTTTTCACTGTCGGTTTTAGGGCTGCACGATACCGAGACGTGACGATATTTTTTGGAGGTATCGTATCGATATCGGAAATTTAAAAAATTGCAGTATCGGTATCGGTATCGTCTCGATATCGCCTTCGAAATACCGGTATCGTCTTGAAAGTATCGTCATTCATTCACAATGCTAATTCTGTAATTTACTTCCAATACACATTGAATATATCAAACTATGAATACTTGTAGTAGAAATAAACACCATATTTCACTTGCTCTCTGTACTTGTGTTTACTGCTGAGAAGTCCGGTTTGATCCGTGCATACATACTGATACCCATTTGGATTTTGTCTTCAGTTGTTATTCATGCGTTGAGCCACTTAGTACAAATACTCTACTTTGTACTCTGTTTAATACGAAGCGTACACGAAAAAGTAGTGATAAGTGTAGTAGAGTTAAGATAAAAAAGTTGAAAACCTTATCCACAATAAATGAAGTTGCAAGTGAAGAGTCAATTATTAATTAAATGCAGGATCAACGCTTTTTGTCTTCTAGGACACCTATAATGAATCCTCTTAGATTTTCTCTCGATAACAATACATTAAATATTTGATGTGTATAAATTCCTGGTCGAAATGTAATTTAATAAATGAGATTCGTAATTTACCATTTGAAATTTGAAATTTGAGTTTTGACATTTGTGACATTTGTACTGTTGTATATTTACTAACTGTCAATATATTTTAAGTTTTCATAAATAAACCCGAATAAACCATCTATTTCTGTTAAAATTGTTATTATTTTTCATCAAAAATATCTTTTTGTGATCATTTGAGCACACTTGTTACTGAAAAAATACCTTTTCTTCAGCTTTTATTGACAAATTCGAGAATATCAAGTGGTAAGTATCGATATCGTATCGTACATTAACACATGAGTATCGTCTCGATAACGTATCGATCTTCGATATAATATCGATACGATACCGATATTTGTATCTAGTATCGTGCAGCCCTATTCGGTTTGATAGTCCGTTGAAATTCATTGTAGACTTTCCTACTTAAAAATTAATTTTGTACAAAATACCACTTATTTTGATTAACTTTCTCACATAGAAAAAAAATTTCCAACAAATTGTCTATGGCCTTACTTATCAATAAATATTTTTTGCCACAAAAAGAAACTTGCACTATACAAATCCATCGCATTTCGCTCAAAAATGTTTTTTTTTTTTTTTAACTGTACATAAACTTTATATAGTATCATTTTTGAAGATAAACTTTATATAAATCATATAAAAGGGTTTGTACATAAATTGTATATTTCTTGGATCAAATAATGCAACGTAGTGCGTGTGTACTACATTGTAATGTCATCCATGATAAGCATTTCCGTCAAAATAAAAAATTTTTCCAGCCCATATAGAAGTGAGTTTAAGATTGATTACAAAATTCAACCCATATCGAAACCGACAACGGACAAACGGTGGAAATTAAATAAAAGCGTATAAATAACTCTATAAGTTAGAACTCTACCCAAAACTTTTCCACCTCGATAATCTCTGCGACACAAATCTCCTCATCACATACTTTCGCCTCACTTTAGTCCCCTTTAGATATACATATTGACTTCCAAACGTGGTTCCACCATCATACTCCAAAGTTAGCTTCGTATAAAACAACCAGTAAAAGCCATCCAAAATAACCAAGAACGCAAAAGTCCGCTTGAAATATAAGGGTATCCTTGAGTGGCGTATTGTAGTATGCGCATAATATAATATTCATCGACTACTTACCTTGAAAAAAAATCGATTGTAAATATTACGTAGAATTTAATGAAATAATTGTGAATGAAATTTTTTACAATAAACTAAAATTCATATTTTTTACAAATTTATTTAAAATCAGTTTTATATAAGTAATGTACAGTTGGACAATGCTTTATTGTCACGAAAAACTCGGACATTGAAAAGTTGAAAATTTTGCAGTTATCATTTTTAATCGTTAATGAATACAAGTTGTTAGTTGTATTCACTCTTATCTTAAATGCTTCACCACGTTTTATTTTTTGAAAAATACGA
Source organism: Copidosoma aretas (assembly GCA_030522625.1). NCBI lineage: Eukaryota > Metazoa > Arthropoda > Insecta > Hymenoptera > Encyrtidae > Copidosoma > Copidosoma aretas. Next base: position 10,925 of record JAPYYV010006166.1, on the reverse strand, counting down.
GAATTTTGGATAAAAAAACAAGATGGATTGAAACGTATTTTTTTATGAATATTTTTTCCTTTTTATAATAATTTATTATTAGTAAATAATTATACTGCAATACAGTATGGACTTACAAACAAAAAAAACTTGTTTTTCTCCTCAAAATTATTTTAATAATTTTTATTAGCCCTTATTTACCTTGCTTCATTCTTACGACAATTAGATCGAGGGCAAAATAATTTTATCCGGCACTGGAAAATAAAAAAAAAATCTTACGTAACAAATTTCTTACATACCAAATTGAAACTAGAACGACATGTACAGTCGATTTATCTGTAGCCATAAAAATCATAGAATAAATGAATTATTTATAAAATAGATATGCTTTGTATAAATAACTTACGCTATTAAAAAAATATCCACGTTCTCACTTGTCACAGTATGAAAAAAGTAATGGTCTGGAAATGTTTTCGTTTGAAGTAACACGCAGGTACTCCACAATTTTACGGGCGGCTTCCTTCGTTCATCCATGCATGACGCCATCGTTAACTTCATCCTTGCTCGCACTTCTACATATTTACTATAAAACGCACTCGCTAAGAATATATGTGCGTGGTTTGGCCCAGTGTTGCGTTGTTTCCCAACTTTTTTTTCATTATCTTTTATTTTAGAAAACATACCTGCGTGTGCGTTCGTTTGATAATTATTTTATCCATGAAACGAGTCAACGAAGAGAATATGAGATCTAGTGTATAAAAGGGTGCCGATGCCTTTTCAACAAGCTTTATTTTCTACAGTACTTTGCATTACACGCATCTTGTAAAACATACCTATACGTGCATAGTTCAGAATGAAGTCCTACGTCTCTGTTATTCTGTTTGCAGTTGTTTGCTTCTTAGGTGGCTTTGTTGACTTTTCTAATGTAGGAAATCGTTTTATTCAGTGTATAACATTCATTCTGTCGTACGAAAACTATAATAAATTTTTTGATACGTATATTTATAATTCTTCCAAATAGGGACAGTCCAAAGAAGAAAGTAATTCTGAGCTACCTGAAAAGGAACTTACTGACAAAGAAATAGAGGATCAGGACAGTGAGGAAGCACCTGATCAAGAAGTGGAGAAGTTCAAGGAGTTGTTGAGCTTTAACTGTATTGTCGAAACAGAAGTGGATAAAGGTGAGCTATAAATATATGTTCATAAAAATATTGGAAATGAAAATATAAACTTGTATTAAAGTAAGTATTATTCATTGAAAGTCACAAAATGATTTTGAATTATACGTAAAACTTTTATTGGCAAAAGATGCTACTAACATGTAAGTATTCCTTGTTACTATGCATTTAATTACTGAGAATTTTGTGCATCCTTATTGATGAAATCATCAATCTGAATTTTTTATTTTTCTACTTGTTGACTTACAACTTTGTTTAAATGTATCAAACATTTGAATCGAGACTTATTTCTTCCAAATAATGATTCGGAGTTAGTAAATCATAACAAAACATTCCAATCCAGTGGGTCCAAATCCCATCTCAAGCTGCGACTTATTGAGTCGAACATTTTTAAGAAGTTACGGGAGTTTTTTTCAAGATTTATTCACTCGTTAGGCGACTATTGTGTACTTAAACATAATAGATGGACACAAAACTTTTTCGATACTTTTATCCAAAGGTTTAAAAAAAAAATTAATAAACATCGCACTGTTTCACATGGACTCTTACGAAAAAAAGCAAACCTGTAATTTTTTATGCACATATTTTGACTTAAATAAGACAATGAATGAAAAAAAAAAGTTAGCAAATAAGTTTACGTGTGATATCTTTTCTAGACTGAAAAAAAGAAAAGCTTCATCTTTAATGAGACGAATTTAATTTATTTTTAAAGTTGTATGACAGTATTGTGTACCATGCAATACGTGGAAGTCTTTGGACTTCTTTAAAATCATTTGTAAATCAAGGTTATTGTACAAACCATGCCAAAAAATGTATTGGTGCAAAATACTGTCTCTTGAAAAAATGCTATGATTCATTAATTATAAAAAATATGTTCCCGCCCGGGTTCGAACCGGGGACCTTGTGCGTGTGAAGCACACGTGATAACCTCTACACTACGAGAACCGCTGTTGCGACTTCGCATGAAAAGGTACCAGCAACACATGAATCTCATACTTAAACGGTCCACTGCAACTATATGAATACCCTGTGTAGTTTTTGTGATTGCTGAAAAAAAAAATTTATTTGATACTATTAGCACCTATAGATTTTAAGTGTTAACTGATTGAGTGAAGTGTATCGAATAGGTAAATTACAAATTTATTAATTAAAGCTGTATACTTTTGGTCCTCTAATGCCAGATGGTGTCACGTACCCTATAAAGCTTTCCGTATTATTCACCATCAAATGTTGAGAGCATCTTTAGCCTTATGGTGAAAGGCGTAACCAAAAAACATATATAGTATGTACAGTATGTTTTTTGGTTCTTCCTTTCATCAGTTCATCAGTTCATCAATAGAAGTGACAGAGATATTGAGGGACTCGAGAGATGTATACTTATTATTGAGGAATCATAAAGGCAAAAAATCACATCAAATTATAAGTTGTAATTACACCGAAGTTGATTCACTGGATCGATTTAAATAAATCAGAAAATAAACTGAATCCTTAGATTTACGATTTTAGATAACTCTGCATGAAATGATCAGTTGAATTTTAGTCATATTACGAATATCTGTTTGATTTCCAGACACCATTAGAGACTTCAGCGAAACATTCTTTGAAACAGGGGAGTTGATCAAGGATGAGGGATTCAATTGCTACTTAGCCTGCATATTGACAAAAATTAATTTTGTGAGTTAAAATATTTATACATAGCGATTATTCGATCGTCATATTTAATTTTTTTTTAATTAACGTTTGCATGAAAATTTTTTATCTTTGTAAATGTCTCAGAGCCATTTTTGTGTAATATTCAATCAAACTTCAGAAGCGCTTTTTCATCATAACGGTCAAATATTAAAAATGTTCAAGTTAGACCCCAAGCTTAAAGGAGCACTCTTTTCATCGCTCTATTATTTTCTGATCGATAAGTAAAGAGCATAATCCGTTAAGGGACTAAAACGCCACTCATGTGTATGTTTTTTTTTTTCATTTTGAAATATTTGTAGAGATGCAAAATAACGGGAAAATCGAGTCTTGGATTCCAAATATTTTTTTCGGACCACAGGGACCGCAAAAACATTATTTCTCACTTTTTTCTTACTTATCAACCAAATAGAATGATTTTGAGAATGATCAAAGGTTGACATAACCATGAAAAAATTATTTTCATCTTCAAATGTATTTTTCTGTATCAACCAGTTAAGGTAATGAACATTTTATTGTACCATCTCGTGAAACAAGAAAAAATATACTAATCTCGCAGATTAAAAAAAAAAAAAATTTCCGTTGGGGGAACATAACCTTATATCCAAAACTCCGTAATTTTTTACTTTGTAGATTTTTCAGCGACCGTTGAATTTAATTAAAATAATATTTTTGGTAAATTCTACAGAAAAAATGTATGTCAACAACTTGTGTCGCACTTTTGAAATAATACGTGATTTAATCAGCTTATATTTATTTTTGCAGTGTGATTAAAATATGTTTGAAGTTGTGTTAATGTTATAAACTATCGTTCATAAAATTTTCAATGTTCAATGAATTCCATGGTTGTTTTCATAAATGTTTAGATGAAACCTAATGGAAGCATCAACAAGGAAGCCATTAGCCGTAACTCATTTCAAGGGATGCCCATTAAAAAAATTGACGAAGCCATGAAGTGCACACTTCAAGGTAATTTATTTAGCTGAAACTTTATTCAACCATTATCAACACTAAATATTATTCAGGTTGATTGAATTGAATTGTTATTTGCAAGATCCCATAAATTTAATATAATCCAAATTACTTAGGTATATAACAATGCGTTTAAGTTGAAGAAATCTTATAATTATTTGTTTGGAATTTTTTAATTTTCAGTTGGAAAAAACAAGTGCGAGACTGCTGCTGCATTTTTGAGTTGTGTGCTTCAAGTCTCTTTGAGTTAAACTAACTGAAATTTTTATGAGATTTTTATTTTTTTCGATTACCTAATTGCTCAATGTTGTAGAACATAATATAATTATTTATAATGCACTTTTTGATACGTTTAGATAAATAGCATGTGCTTAACATTTTTTTTGTATTGTAGCCATAGCCTTGTTGCTTCATCATAGAGGAAGCTTTGTATATCGGTTGAAAAATAACGTTTTCTTGAAATTATGTCAGGGATGTTTTTTATAGTGTTTAGAATAGAAATACATCATTTAAAAAAATGTCTGTGTGTGTAATCCGACTCATATCTCAGATATTTTTCGACCAATTTCAATGATCCAGGCTTAAAATTTTCTTTTTATACCCTTGTAGCGGCTCGGAAAAAATTTCAAGTTTTATACCTTATTAAGATGGTAATATCGATTTTTTACTCATGTATACCAATTGTATGTCAAATATATATATGCCGATGTTATTTTGCGACTATTTCATCAATTCCAAATGTATGAAATTGATCGAATCCAACATCGCTTTGCCAGATCTATATCACAGCATTTCGGTCAGCCCATGAGATTTGTCTATTCAAAATTGGTACATAAATTTGACCGAGTCATTTGGTTAAAATTCTAGTCTTGATCCATATAGCTTATCATTATACACGTATCATGATTCCACTTAATTTATATAAAAAACACATGTATCATTATTTTCAATAAAAACTGTAATGTAAAATGTACATACATGCGCGCGTCACACGCTACCGCTATGTAAAATAACATATTATGTTTGTACAAGAGGCCGTGGCCTGTATAATTCAATAAATATATAAAAAAAAAAGTAATTCGAACTTTTAGTGCACCAACTTTGTACAGAATGTTTTCTTGCGTGCGCTTCGGAAATTCTTGTGTCCATGCGCATTTAAATAGGCATGGTTCAATAAGGTTCGTGTGCGCCAGTTCGATGATCGGACACTTCCTCGAGTTCGCCGAGGTTGACGATTACGCATTTCCTCGAGTCCACTCCGGCAAGTTTTGCTAAGACTTCTCCCAGACTTTTGCCAGACTTTCCGAGGCGAATGGCAGATTTTTTTTTTTACTCGGGCCACCTTTGGCGGGGTGTGTGAAGAAATTATTTTAATAAACGAGGAGATACTAACGCCAATTTCAACTGACTTACCGTTTTTATTGTCCGTATACCCTAATCGATGCTCTGGCGTACAAGGATCGCCACTCTCTGCCATCCGATGTGGAGGAATAGCGGTTTTGTGGAATTTTAGGTGTGGATTGTTTGTCCGGCATGATTTCCATTATTTCCATGATTTCCATTACAGTTTGTAGTGCGTTAGGAGAATGCGGCTTGGGAAGTATTACAGCGAAAACAAGCTATTCTGCACATGGGGCGCTTTGATACAGGGGCAGATGGAGGCCAAAGCGTTCACATAAAATAGCGGTGGCCGTCCTGTTGCACGAGAAGTTTTTCGGTTGAGAGAATGGTGAATGGTGAGAGAATATTCTGCATGGTAAAGCCAATTGCAGTAGTGATTCTCGAAGCAGTGATGGAAAAAATGTGTCCGAATTTTTGGTATACTTCTGCTTTGGACCAAATATGGTGGACACGGTGGCTTGTGGAGGCCGCCATCCCGAAAATACTTGGGTCGTCGTTAAAAAATTTCGTCACATATTTCTCTCCATCCCTCCTTGAACAGGAAAATGAAACCTATTCACGAAACTTTGAGGGAGGAAAGAGTGTATTTCCTAACATCAATTGGAATAGCACTTTTGTACAGTGCACAATTAAAAAGTTGCAAAAAAGTAATTGGTAATTCAAAATCGTCAGATCTCAAAATGTTTTGGGAACACATAATATATCAACGTATCAAATTTTAATATACAATGTTCTCGGAAAAAAATGCAAACTATGGCGTTTTAAAAACAAAATTTGAGCATGAGAAGAAAATTAAAAATTCGGCTATTATCATTTTCAATCGCTTGAGAATGAGTTTGCATTAAATAATTCTTTTGTATGTTTGTTTTTCATGAAACAGGCCAGTATTGGGTATTGAGACAAATAAGATGAATTTCGACGTGATTCATTGAAAATAGTTGATTCGTTTTCTAATACTTACTTGTTAGAAAGGAGGTACACCGAAATATGTTGGGCTTGAAGTTACATAAAATATAAACTGTTTGTCCTCTTAAAAATAATTTTTATGATTTTCATTAGCCCTGATTTAACTTGCTTTATTTTTACGCCGATTAGATCTACGGCCAAATATATTTATCAAGCACTAGAAAAACAAAAATTCTTTTGTAACGAATTTGAACTAGAAAAACATGTACAGTGAATTCTACTGTTGTCAAAATATTACAGAGAAAATTAATTGTATGATTTATTACACACAGATTAACGTTATTAAATGTATCGCTAATCGCTTCCTTTGAAAGTAGAACTTCTACATGTACAAAATGCTCCTGTTAAGAATACACCTGCGTGTTTTGACACAGTGCTGCGTTGGTCCCCACCTTTTATTTATTATCATCATTTTTTTTTTTTTTTTCCGGTAAATGTATACTTGTGTTCGATGCTTATAATATCCGCAGAAGAAGCCTAGGAAGTAAGTAGGAGATCAAGTATATAAAGGAATGTCGATTCCGCTTTGGTGAGCTTCATTCTTCCCTAGTCGGTATTACTTACGCACAGAGTTAGCATGAGGTCCTCCGTCGCTGTTATTCTGTTAGCAGTTTTTTGCTTCATTTATGGCGTTAGTGCCTCTCCTAAGGTAGAGGATGGTTTTCTCAGTATTTTGCTTCTGTTGTGTCGTACTAAAGTAATGGTAATGAATTTAAATAAAAATTTTGATTAAATTAATAACTACTGTAGAAACATCCTGGCAAAGAAGCAGAGGAACCCGAGAAGCTCGACGAGGAGAATTCTAATGGAGAAATGAAGAAGCTCGACCATCAGCCCGACGAGGAACATTCAGAGGGTGAAGCAGAGGAGCAGCCCGACGAGGAAAATTCTGTCGACAAAGTAGAGGAGCAGCCTGACGAGGAACATTCAGACGGTGAAGCAGAGGAGCCCGAGCAGCCCGACGAGGAACATTCAGACGATAAAGTGGAGGAGCAGCCCGAGCAGTCCAATCAGAAACAGTCCTACAAAGATACCCAGAAGCTCAAGGAGATGAGTATTAAATGTATTGTTGAAACAGGAGTGAAAACAGGTGAGTGCGAAATCAAAACTAATATTTAATAAACATTGACATTAACTCGAGATGTGATTGTTGTTTATTTTGGAAATTGTTGAACAGTTATGAATTTTCGTACTCATTCATCAGAAAATTGAGTTTCAACAATAAGATGAGGGTTCGTCTACTTTTTTTTTCGTTTAGATATCATTTTTTTTGTGGATTTGAATTTTTATTTATCATTTTTCATAATTCTTAGAACATTGTGTGAATGCATCGAAAATTAAAATCGGAATTTATTTCTCTCGATCGATGACCCGAGGTAAATTAATAGTAATTAAATTGTTTTCATTTGGTGGATCAGAACTTTAACTACAATTCGGTTAATTGATTCAAACATTTTTAAGGAACTTCGGGAGATTCGTTTTAATGTTAAAAACATGTATGTTGTAATCAAAACTGTTAGAGGAGTGCAAAAATTTTACAATTTTTATTTTTAAACTTTTTATATGAAAAAAGATTATTAAAGAGTCTTTCTTTACTTTTATTCAAATCCATGCATGAATATATCTCTCTCTTTACGCAGCAATGCCTCTGATCTCTCATTTGCTCTAATGGTATGAGAAAATAAAGAGTGATACTTATTTGTCTTTCTCTAGAGACATTGCAAATAATTTTCACAGTAAACCTGGCAGTTTTCATTTTCTTCAGATAAAACATGAATTTAATAATAGCAAGTTGAAGTCAAGCGTTTGTCTAAATCATTATAATTCTGGTTTGCAGGTACTATGAAAAATGTCACTTCAATTTTAACAAGTTTGATCAAAATTAAAATATGAGAGAATTGACTTGGAAAATGTATAATATTTAAAAACGAATCGAACTTATGAGTCATAACTATACCGAAATTAATGAACATGGTCGATTCGAACGAATCGGGAAATAAATCGCGGAAATCAAAATGTAATTTAATTTTAAGTATTTCAAGTACCAATTGTTCTTCCAGACGTGCTCAAACGATTCAGCAAAACATTCTTGCAAACGGGTGCGTTCGTCGAGAATAAGGAATTCAATTGCTACTTAGCCTGCATATTGACTAAAATGAATTACGTAAGTTTAATTGAGACACATTGGCACATCACAAAAATTGTCTCAAAATGCTTAATTATTGACGTTCATGTAAAACAATTTTTATTTTTGTAAATAGAAGATTTAGTTTTGCCCCAGCCTAAAACAAGCACTTTTTTGTTGTCTTGTTGATTTATGATTGATAAATTTGAACGTGATATCATTATTTTGCTTTTATTCTGCTATACTACATGCTTTAAAAAAATCGATGAAAAATAAAAATTAAATAAAAGTTAAATAAAATTTAAACGAACCCATAGTGAAAACCCAATTTATCTAATGTATTTAACAACCCCTTACCCCGGTACGCTTATACATACTTATCTTTACTTTTGTAGTGTGATTAAACCGTTTTCAAACTTTGGTAATGTTACAAATTATTGTTTATAAAATTTGTAATGATTGATATCTTCCACGGTTGTTTTAACAAATGTTTAGATGAAGCCTGATGGAAGCATCAACGTGGACGCTTTTCATCCTGAAGCATTCCGAATCACATCGAAAGACAAAATTGACAAAGCCATTAAATGCACAAGCCAAGGTAAATTATTAAACGTATACTTACATACTAATATTCATTTTGATCAAATGCAATTTTTATTTGTAAAAGTCAAGGAATCAATTTATATCAAACCAAATTTTATAGATATACAAAAATGCATTAGAATGAAAATTGTTTATAATTATTTAGTGCAAATTTTATAATTTTCAGTTGGAAACAACTACTGCGAGACCGCTGCTAAACTCTTGGGTTGCGTAATTGAAGTCTCTTTGAATTGACTTAAATAACAACACTTCAAGATTTTCTTTCTTTTTCAATAAATTATCTACTTGTTAAAGATTCACAATGAAATAATTTTAATACACATATAAAATATCCGGATAAATAAATTTGATATGTACGAAAATTTGTCTGTTGAAATTATTTTTTTAGTCTTTTTTGTACAGCACACTCTCACATAATATAGTTTGTACAGAACGGATAACCATTCTACAGATTTCTAAAGTTGGAAGAGACCATGGTAAAAAATCAAAAGTATCGTTACAAAAATACAGAAGAAAGCATGTACATCGATTTAAGTGATATTCTAAAATAAGTTATCCGCATTACAATTTCCATTGTACTCGACAAGAAGTTCGCTTTGTCTTCAGTTTTACCTCTTGTCCTCGTTCAACAAAAAAAAACCGCTGCCAATTTATTGGCACAGAGCTTCCTCATACATATTTCTCAATTTTTTTTTTTTAATCATACTATAATTTTACACATACTTTATTAATATTTTTTTATTTTCAAAATTTTTTTTATGGAGAAAGCTTATTTAGATGATTGCCAAACAGTTTACTTCTTCATGGACAAAGAAGTTTCTAAATTCAGACACAAAAATGTATTCTTCGTTGTACAAACTGTTTTATTAACAATGATCGGTGTAACCCCTAAAAAAATGAATTTCAAATGAAAATTAAAATGAACATTTTTTACTTCTGTGACAGGATTTTTTGCAATATAACTTTTGCCTCGAGTTAAATTGTATAAAGTAATTAGATAGGTTCCTAAGATAAAATTTACTATATAAGAAATACCTATTTTCGAAAATCAAAAAAATATTACAGCTTTACTAAGGTGTGCAGCTTGAATTTTTTAAAAAGACACTATAAAAAAAAAATATATTTCCACCAATGATTTTTAAAATAAGTCAAAGACTTCCTAAAATAGAAGAGTAAATAGATTGATAAATTAGAACAAAGCTTCCTCAACAAAATTCTTCTGCAATTATTTAACTAAAAGTAATTAAATAACATATGATAATAATTTAAATGTGAAAAAAGCTACTTTCATGCTTTATGATGTGAAATTATTTTGAAAATAAGATTATAATTTTTACCCGAATAGTGCAAAAAATATTGTAAAATTTTTTTTGAATTAACAACATTTGAACAAATAATTGGAACTTATTACTGAAATCGATATACGTAATATAACTATCTTGTAGCTAAAATATTATTGAATTACATGAAGCTATTTAATTATCCATAGAATATAACGACGCCTCGTACGAAGACTAGCCTTATTTACGGGCCGTTACGAAGACCAGCCTTATTCAAAAACCCTAACGAAAACTAGCCCTATTTGCGGCCCCTTACGAAGACCAGCCTTATTCGTCGCGCGCCATCAAAGACTAGCCTTATTCACCACGTGCCATCGAAGACTAGCCTTATTCGTCGCGCGCCATCGAAGATTAGCCTTATTCGCCGTGCGCTTTAATACACTAGCACTAATTTCCCCTTCCATCAATTTTGTAAATAACCAGTTATTTATAGCAAAAGATCCATTCATCAGACGATCCCGCCCTTTTACATACCTCGTTTTTTTAATCTATTTATCGATGTGGCTATTACCTATTATATAGCAAAGATGCCTGTAACTTGATAACTTCACACCTGAACTTTCTTCTCATTGAATTGTATAATAAAGACATCAATAAGTTTATGATAGCAAATGTCTGAAATCCGTACATTGCAAACAATACATTATAATGATGGTTGTTTATGACAGAATA
>JAPYYV010006165.1:0-16466 GCA_030522625.1 Copidosoma aretas | reverse complement strand
AAAAGAAGAAAGAAAGGATGCTCTTCTGCCCTGCACTCGAGAGCGTCTGGCAAAAAGGGGACTATAAGTACATCCAACAATACTTACACACACACACGCGTCGATTCCCCGTGCTCCTCCTCCTCCCTCTTTCCTCGATTGCGCGTATCGGGCGCAGCCTCTCATGCGCCACGTCTCTCTTTCTGCATTTGCGCTCCCGCTACAGCTGCTGCTGCTGCGGCACGAACGCATATAATATACGCATAACGGTGTTGTTCGGCCGGAGGCGTGCACACAGCAGTGCCGCCAAATTACATCCCCGCTCTCTCAAAGACGCTAAATTATGCGTGATATAAATATACATCCGTCTGGATACCCAGCTGTGCTGCAACCGCGGGCGGCTGCGTATCGTGTGCAGAGTATGTACAACAGTAACGGCAGTGCTCGCGGAAGGGGAAAAAAATCGCGCGCAGAGGGCAATAATAACGCATCGCGGGTAAAACTGCGCTTTGATTACGGATTCGAGCTGAGTGTATTGAGAAGGCTGCGGACGGCGGGGAATCCGAGGTGCGCGGCGATCCCATGTATATAGAGGAGGCTTTCCCTCGACGGAACGTATCTCTATGTGGTATATGTGTGGTTCCCGGCGCTTGTTTTTCGTTGTAACAGTAGGTATATATGAGTGTCGGGCCGTCGAATCGTTGTGTTTTCAATGCATACCAGAACATCTTCCCGGTATCGGGGCGGGCCATTTTTTCAGCTATACGTACATGCTGATGTTCTCGAGAACAATATATCCTAGCGAGTTAATTTTTTTTTTTTTTTCTCCGCGTTGTTTTCAGAAAGCTATTTTTTTGTGCATATTGCGTACAGTTAAAAAATGCTTACTCGTCCGATTGTTGATTAAAAAAATATATTGTACAACGTCATGTGATACACGACTTTATGTATATGAGGTGTCGTCTCGGATGTATAAATATTGTACAGAAGGCATGCAAAGAGATGCATGAGCAGCAGATACAAGCAAGCAAAAGAGATCCAGCTGGACCAGAGAGTCGACCATACACGTCCACATCCAGTGTGACTGGACCGGCGAGAGGACCACGAACGGACGGCATTCCACAGCCTCCTCGTCGTCTTCGCGTCCTCACACGTGTGAGCGGGCGTCCTTCTCGTGTTCTCCCTCTCTCCCCTTTTCGCTTAAATCAGCAGCAGAAGAAACAGCAGTGGTGAACGTACGCCCTCGTCGTCGATCCTCCTTCTCCTCCTTGTACTGCATATGTCGCCTACCCCGTATATGCATTCCTATAATACGTTTCCACGGTATGTCGCTCCTCCCTCTGAATATCAAACGAGATTAAATTCCAAATTGTTCGAGCCTGAACATTTATTTCAAATTGGTAAAGTAAAATTCCGTTGAATTTGTAACAGTTGGCAACATTCATGCGAAAAACTAAACTTTTCAATGCAAGACAAGACTGCTATAACATTGTCACGGAAACAAATAGTCGATTACGTTATCCATTTTTAATTTTTTTCAAGACGAGAGAATTATTACTTTTTGTCATAAGAATAAGATACATTTTTTTAAAGATTATCATTTTTTCATACACAAGTTTGTTGTACAATTTCTACTATTTTCAGTTATGGGCCAAAAAAAAACACTTTTCAAACTATTTAAAAAAATTTTTGACATTTAGTACATCAAGATTACATCCTAGACTGACTCGTGTAACATGAAATATAAACAAGTTGTATTTTTATTAGATCTACGATTTTTTTAGACAACACGCAGAGGTCTAGATGTAAGCTGCAAAAGTTATAGCGACAAAACTCATATTTTCTAGGTCCAAGACAGGCAGATGGTTTTGAGTAAAGAGTAATGTGTTATGAAATATAATTGTTTTGGTTTATGCATGTACAATTTTTCTCGACTTCACATAAATTTTAAATATCAAGTGATAATAATATTACCGAGAAAACTTTAATTGTATTCTTTATAAATTCATTCCAATTTTCGGAAACATCGTTATAAGATGTACATTGTTAGATTTACAACATTTATTCCAAAAACTTTATCATACAATGTAAACTCTCATCAGCTGTAATCAGTAAAACTCTACATTGAATAATTGTAAAAAAAGGAATTCCAATAAATCTTGAACTAAAGTGTGCAGCACAGACTTTTTAATATACATAATACAAGATCACTTGAACCACTCATATTAGGTTCAAATTTTTTCTATACGATAACAATAAACGATTTGTCTGTGGATATACTTTTTTTCAGTTGTGTCTAATTAATTATAATAATTTATGAAAGACTTAAAAGACTAATCTCAGAAATAGGATGATTTGGAGGAAGTGGAAGCTTAAATGATATAACACGTAATAAGTATTCATAAAAGTTTCTTGTATTTTTGTCATTTCTCTCTCAAGTATTATTCACAAAGGACATTAAATCTGACTCATGTGTACATTTGTTCTTATTCTTAATCTTATATCGATAGTATTATCGCCTAAGTTTATTATTCACGCTTATTATAACACTCTGTCGTCTAAGATTTTTAACGCGTTGTTTATTATTTAATCGAGCCACGCACTTTTCTTTTACGTACAATACTCAATTGTAGTTTTAATAGATCAGATTTTTACCATCCGACTTTTTTGACGCATTATTGCGATAAAATTATCCTTCACTTATCAAAAATTTTTGAAATTTATTTTCATTATTGACAAAGTAAGTCTTTTATAAAATTGCTTTATTGTTTCTTTCTAAGTTTGGTATATTTTTTTTCTTCGGAATGCCAAATAACCGTTTTTACGAACCAAAAAAATTGTTTAACTGTTACGTATTAACTCTGTATCACTTTAAATATCATCTTTATTCAATATATTATATATTTTTCGCGTTCAAACTAAGATATTTGCAAGAACAATGATCTTTCTTATTAATTTCCATATTTCTTTTTCGTACCATATAAAGTTTACACCTGAAAAGGTAATTTGATTCAAAACAGTTTTTACTTTATTATTACATAGTTCTCTCTATTCAGGAGAGTTTAGCTGCGGTAGCCGCTATTTGATCAGTGTAAATATGGAGATAAAAATTTATGAAAGAAGACATTTTGTCGCATTAATTTTAATCTCGATCTTCGCAACCACTATAAAATTATTTATGATCAAATGTAGGTCAGACTTTTCGAACATTCGAAATATTTACAGTTACGACATGGCTATTAAAATTTCATACAATTAATCTTTCGAAATAATTCATCGTATCGTCCAGTTTTTACAAATTCACTGTTTTGCAAATAAGTGTTTAGTATTTACTATTTGTAGTTGCATTGGATCCGAAACGTGAGCTTTAAACTCATAATCCAATGATTTCAAAATGAATTTACGATTTTTCCCTCGTTACAGTTATATTGTTTTCTATTTCATTATAAGGCGGACAACTTTATTTCACGGACATGAATATTGAATGTTTTTTTTGTTTATGACACTTATACACATTTTCCACTACAAGTTTCTTTTCTTTTTTTGTAGCTTTTTCTCAAAGTTTTCGTACAAAACAAAATGGCATCTTTTTGGCTTTGGAAGAAAAAATACATTTTTCAACGTTGTCTCTCTTTACCATTTACTTGATTCGTTTTATTTAATCATAACCTTTTAGTTTCTTCTATTATGTTACCCTCCAGTCATTTGTTTCAATATAATTTTTTTTTTCAAAAATTTTTTCATTTTTATATATTTTTTTATTTTTCAGTTTCAATAGAATTGCTATAATTATTACAATATTTTAATATTATAGTAATTCCCTAAATATTAACTTTTACTCTATTTTGGCATCATCACTCTTAATATCAGTTTTATTATTTTGTTCTTGTTCTTAACATTTTTCTTGATTTCATGAAAAAAACGTTAGAATTAGATGCATTCGCTTTTGTTTGTAATAGTGGCAGTGCACGTTTATTTAATACAACAAAATCTGTAAACTAATACATAACAATATTCATGGTAATTAAACACTCAGAAGAATTCAAAGTTAAGATCAAGAAAACGATTAACGCGCGTCTAGATACTTTTTTAAATACAAAATAAAAAACCAACAAATCAAGACAACATTTGTAATTCTTCTTGAGCCATTATTTATGTTTTTCGCCTCATAAAAAATGAATCATATAAAGAAATTAGAATGTAATATGGGCGCCTCATCACATTTATGATTATTTTTCGTATGATTTGATGTCTTAATAACGAGGCAATGATAACGCAAATGCGATTGATGGTCAAAGTCGTACTGTGGGTTGCTTTTCCTTTGTTGAAAGATCTAATAGAAACACTATTACTTTGAAAAGAAGGAACAATATTTTGATTTTTAAGAAATTCATCCTCTTTATACGTTGATAGAATTCACAAAATAAATTCTCACTGCACAGCAATATCTTTTTTACTTTACTTTTATTTCTGTTGTAAAAAGATACTCAAATATTATTAGGTAAATACACTTGTACCAGTGATTCTATCAGACGTTCTTTGTCAGGAAAAATATATATGTGTATGTATATATTTATATTTTTTTACAATCTGATATATCGTTAATACATATATCGAAGATACAGATAATTATTAAGAAATTCATATATTAAACAAAAGTATACAGTGTGTGAGCAAAATTATTTTAACAGGAATAAAATTTTTAACTCACGCTGTGCACAGCATCAATTCAGTACGCTTTTTTTACGCATATGAAAAAGATAAAGGTGCAAATGACAAAGTTTGTTTTCTAGAATAAAGATATAAAAGAAAAGACGCCGCGCGACAGCAATATGGAATTTTTTCACACATCAGTCATAATCCTTGTCGCAGTAAAAACATTGGGCCTTAAACCTCATGAAAATTACAGTGTCCGTTACGTTCGCAATTTTCATTGTTTTCGTACACTAACTCAACTTAAAACTGCTGACGACTCAATAGCAGCTATAATCGTAGTACATAACACTCCTTCGAAACTTAATAAATAATCAGTTAAATTACATTATGTCACTAATTATTGTATGTTGTATTTATTGATAGTAATGAATGATATTATGATTCTTACAGTATTCTCGAATTCGGACGACGTAGATAATTTTATTTATTATTTTTTTAGTCATCTTTTGTCTCTTCTCGGTATCTTCCAGTCGTCTATACGCAGCCAAATTCACGAAGCCTTTTTGCCTCACATGCACTCAAACATACAAATACAAAAGTTTCATACATTCAACTCACAATATATATATATATATTGATCAGTACCTACAGTTGTTAATCATATACAAAAATTTAAATTAGGATAGAATTTTTCTAAAATCTTATGGTCTAGTGGGATAGGGTGCTGAGACGTAAGAGGACAGAAAAAACAAAAATAAATAAATAATTAATGGACTTTCTTTACATTATTATTCATTTTTTGGCGAAGTTCACTTTCACGCATCTTTACTCGCTAAATAAAAAACAAAAACGATGAGAAAGTTTCACTTTTCACGTAAAAATAAAAAAAGGAGTCCAAATATATCTGGAAGTAATCTCTCCTAGTATGTACAAACATTCAAATAATACAAGTTTAATTTTTGCAGAGAAAGTTAAAATGTTTCTCTTGCTTCCGCGCTACAATCGTAAAGAAATAAAATTTTCGTCAAATTTCATTCTTATTAGCATTTTGATAACAAGTTTCACACATGTCTGGTTATTCTCAAATTGTATTTTTAGTCACGCTAAAAACCGAATAGATATACAATAAAATGTGGCTACACTTAATTATGCGAATAATCTACAATCCTATTCGCTCTTACTTGTGTACATATCGACGTTTTGCCGTTGCATTATTCGTAAAAATCTCAAAAAAAATTTTTAATTGAAAGTACGTAGAACACAAAAGTTCTAGAAACGTTTGTAAATATTTATAGATAATCATAGCGAAATTCGTCGTGGAAGCTCGAAGTATGAGCTTCTCGGAGTCGCGAGGGTTTGATGCACTGACCGTCACGGCTAGCTTGGTCCCGGAGGCCCACCCGCTAGTCATCCGATGGCTCCACCCTCTTGGTAAGGCCCAGTTATCATGCATGGGTGCATCGGAAAAAGTGTTGTCCAGGTCATAGTCGTGTGCGTAGGCGAGCGCATCATAAATTGAGAACTCGGCACGTTCGGTATATAGGGTAGAGGCGCCGGTGGTTCCGTATCATTGTCGGTTCCAGTGGCACTGGACTGCGCTCCTGCTGCTGGACTAATTTGAGCGCCATTCGGCCCAGCCGACTGCGTACTACTGGAGCCCGAGGCACTCGAGGTAGTCACACCAAGCTTACGCAATCGCATTTTTTCCTCCCACTCGTCCCAGCCGTGCTTTGGCCGGTTGAGGTTACGGTGCTGATAGAAGACGAGGCTAATGCGTGACGGATTTAGTCGGTTTGGTCGCTTGAGTGCCGTAGTTGCGTGCATCTCGTGCTTTGCACACTCAAACAGGACACTACCATGGCCTAGAGCGATACCTACGCCACCCATCTGCGGGTCCTTGAAGCACTCCTCGTTTTCCGAGTAGTCGGTGACCTCACCGATAGGTTCAGCTTTTGGTGCCGGCTCAGCCAGCACAGGGAAGTACGTAGCAGGGCCGTAAAGATCCCAGCGAGGCCAGCCGGGAGGGCCTAGTGCCGGATTCAAGCCTGGATTCAGGCTATGATAGGCCCCGGGTGGTATGTTCTGGAAGGGGTACTGGCCGGTCGAAAAGCAAGTATCTCGCTTGGGCTGCTGATAAAACTGAGCTGCTGGATACTCTGGTGGTGCGGCTGGATGATGATACGCGTGGTTGTAGCCATAGCTTGCAGCAGTGTCCCAGCTATTTGGATATGGTTTGTCGAACATCGAGTAACTTGGATAACCAGGATACTGTGGAAATGTGGGGGGATGACCTAGTCCAGCCATCGCGTGAAAATCTGGTTGGACTGATTTATTATCGGGTTCTGGCCAACTTAGGCTTGGATTTTGATGAGGCGTCTCTTGGCGTACACTTTCGTGAAAACCTGTTGATCAAAACAACCATGTAACAATATACTTTTTTTTTTGACTTGACAAATATTATCTCGGATGTATAACAAACGTACCTTCTCTTAATTTATCTTGTGGCCATTCTGATTTTCGTGTATAATTTGATGTAGTCGAAGATCTGCCATTATTGTTCTGACATTCGGTGGATGAATTACTTTTTGTAGGCTCGTGTGGTTTGAGGAACGGTTTTGATGTAGGATTTTGAGTATGTGATTCCGAAATTACGCTGTGATTTGGGGTGGTCCTTGAAGGTGGTCGGCCCTTTGGAACTCTGAATGGTGATGGTGGTTCTGTTGGCGCAGCTTCCCACGTGGCTTTCATTGGATCGGAATGTGATTTGTCATCCCATGTTGATGTTTTAGGAACATTTCCGTACTCAAATTTGGGTAGCACATTTTGTTGTGAATTATGTGATGTTGATTGCGAATTTTTTTTCATACTTTCACCGCTACCCCAGGAACTCAAAGAGCTCCAATTCGATTGTTCGGTTAAATCTGGATAATTATTGTTGGATGTTCGTTTAGAATCATTTTTCTTTGGATCAGCAGTGTTTGGCCCATGTTCGTTTCGGTGGCCATGCCTTGGATTTGAAAGAGGATGCTCGTGAAGTGGATTTTGCAATAAGAAGTCAGAATTCATTAATCCAGGAGTTATCTGTGAACCAGGTACTGAACTAACTTGATTGAAAAAAGTTGGTTTTTTACTAATCTGTTCTTCATGAGGTGCAAAAGGATTCTGTGACTTTAATATTGGTAGAGTTTTATGATCTTGGGTGTCAGAATGATTTTGAGGCATGATTCCAGAATATCTTTGATTTTGAATTTGCTCGCTTGCATATTTTGGAGATGATGCATTTGATATACTGTTGTCAGTTGATGTGTTCAAGCTTGGACTTCGAAGCTGATTTATACTCGAAGATTGATGTCTTTTAAATGTTTCAGAACCAATAGCAGCAGCCATGTGCTGATTACTCCTAGATGGTGTAGCGCGCTGAGGGCTCTCAAAATTAAAAGATAAATTTTGACAGCCAGCACGAGGAGATATACTGTTTTGTCGGTTATCTACTGGATTTTGATAATTTCTAGGCGATGGTGTTGAATTATTGAAATCACTAGTAGCAGACGAGTATCCAGAGCTTCGTGGTGAGATGATTCTTGGATCATGATATGCCGATGGGCATGTGCGTGGTGGTGTTGAGTAATTATCCAGAGGTGTATTGCACAGTGAACCTCTAGGAGAAACAGCGTGACCTCGAGGAGAATAATTATAAATGCCTCTAGATATTTCTGCACTAGAACCGTGTAAGTTTCTAGATGCTGGTCTATAATCATCTTGTGACACTGTACTCTTCGGTCTCGTATCGTCCAAACTAGTGCTGTCAGGATCAACTCTCACTTCTCGATCTAATCCACCAAAAGATCCGTATTCACTCCAAGGATTCATCCAATGATTTTTTCTTTGGTCGATCCAACCAGATCGACTCCACTGCTGTTCGCTTTGATAGTTCCACCCTTGGTACATTGATACAGGACTGTCGAGGACGGTTGAAGAAACTTGAGAGCTCTGCAGTTGCGCGTCCATGCTGTCCAACATTGAAGCCATTTCAAGAGGTAACTGAGGATCCCTGAACGATTGAACTCTTAAAGAATCTTGATAGATTGATGGTCTGTTTGCTTCTGATACTTTTTCAGTTGAATTTTTGGTATCCTTCTTATTACTAGCTACATCAGGTTCATCTTCCTTTCTCTTTTTTCCATGGCGTCGACATGGTTGCAGTGGTACTGATCTAACTCTTACTTCGCATGGATATCTGATGAACAATGAGATTCAAATAGCTGATTCGAACTCAATTTTTATTTACTTGATCATTTTAATTCAGTTTAGTAGGACAAAACTTACTTTTTTAAAACTTCTAAAGCGCCAGTCTTTCTTTTCTCTTCCTGTCCTTCTTTAGATCCAAATTCGTCAGTATCATCCATAACGTATAATGGAAGCACATGTAACTGCTCATCATCCGGCTTAGCAAGTGATCTATGCCTTGTTAAACTTACAACCTATACAAATATTCACAAAAATTAACCCAAATCGTGATTTTGAACGAAAGTAATTACTGTTAATGTCTGTAAAACTAACCACTGTACATCCATTGTTCATATTATGTAGATCTCTGTGTGAATGGGCACAAAAGTCTAAACAAGCAGTTACCCCAGAAAATGGCCTGCCGGGCTTGAAGCCTAATCGGCACTCACTAGCTTCTCTTTCAAACTGCGTTTGATTGTTAAAAGCTTCTGGTACAAGACTTAAATACAGTGGAGATAATAACGTTGCTAAAACATGCATCCTTTCTTCAACTTCTTGCTCCTATGGAAAATAAATGTAATAAGAATCAAATTGCGTCCAAACTGGCTAAAAGTTTAATTTAAAAATTTCATTTACGTCTCTTACCTCTGACCTAACTGATAATCTAAATTTTCTAACTGTCTTGCTCCGTGCATATTTACAACCATTATAATACATCGACCATGAGCATCCAAACGAATAACTGGCTCCACAAGTATCTGGGTCGAGACCTTGACAGGCGCATGTTCTTGGCTCATTGGTTCCACATCTTCTTGTAGTTGGTAAGCCAAAACGATTAAGCTTGTGAGTTAGCAAGGAATAAATTCGATCAGCCTCGTGCCCTGGAACTCCTTCCCATGCTACCATAGCCACGACGATCCATGCAGTCGAGCATTTGTGCCCTTGACGATGCTTAACAACTACTAAAATTTTTTCTTCCAGATTTGCTCGACGAATCACCTATAAGTTTTACGTTCAGATATTTACTTTATTATATGATTATAAATTGCAAAGAATTTGATATTAGTATTAAAAATAAAATTATATTGTTTGCTCACATACCCACTTAGCCATTGGACAACCCTGCGTCGTCTTGCTCTCTTTTCCTGTATAGATTACCTTCTCGAATCTAATAGCATTGCCTTTGAGACCCGTTCTTCTCTCTAAATCATTTCGAAGATCAGGTAGACTAGCTGCTGCACTGAGGTGAGTGTAGTACGAACCAGGCTCGGGTGGACCTTGTGGTTTATTTTTACGTTTATTTAGAAATTTCACTTTAATACGAGCGAAATATGTAAGCGTTACTACACATCCTAATGCGCAAACGTATACTTAAGCGTGATGTGTGACTTTTCTTTTAATGGAGAGTGATTTTCTAATATTTTATGCATTTAGGTGGTTAGAGTGTAAGATCTTTTGGTATATTAGTGTAGCGAGGAACATACAACTTGTGACAACTCACATTTGTCGGCAGTAAAGCAATCGCAGTCCGGCACTTCTGTTCTCACGTTATTTTTCAGCTTATCCAAATGCTCTTGTAACTTGTTGCCTGTAGTGTTTCCAGTTTTCGGACTGTTAGCATCTTCACTTTTCAGCTCGGACTTTTGAGCCGAATCTTCAGTAAACTCATCGCGCGTCTGAAGACCTTGGCAAGAACCATCCCGCAAGTGCTCTGGCGTCGGTTGTTCCGTGCCTCCTCTTCTGCAGCACCAAGAACCTACTCCAGTCGACACTTTAGCTGGTCCACCATCGCCTTGAAACTTGTAAGACGAATCCTCTTCTGCACTTTTAGCATCGATTTCCACGTCATGAGATGATTGATGATTTTCGTTCAAGGAAAATTCTGAACAGTATTCTTGTTTTATTTTTTGGTTTGCATCATATTGCACTTCTGAAATAGTATTTTCAGACGATGCGCTTTCTTGATTTGTTAAATTAGACGAAAGCTTTACAGTTTCGTCCACTTTACTGTCATTATTGCGAAGAAAGCTATTGTTATTTTCACCTGCATTCATACACAATCTTTGCTGAAAACTCTTGTCGTCGACGATACTCTGACTTTCTCGATTATCACTGTGATTCGAATGCCACTGATTTCTACTCTCCTCAATTAGCATCGAATTATTGCTTTCGATATTAGAATTTTTGTCAGTTAATTTATCGCCTGATGTAAAATTCATCAAAGAATTAATGCTGAGCAGTCCTCCACTTGACATTGAATTGGTGCTCATTCCTGTACTCGTTCCTCCATCCGACCACTCCCATAAGCCACCACCTTCGGGCAAACTATTGACCCGAGGGTGGTGGCTATGCAATAAAAAATTACCGGTTACAGATTCGTTGCTTTGGTTCATGGACATTAATCCACTTTGATTCATAAACTGCTCGTTTCTCTTTCCTTGCGATTTCTCTGAATTTTCATGTGCCTCTCGTAACCGATTTTCCGTCATGTCTCCGTTAGATCCATCCTCATTATGAACATGCTGAGATGCCATTTGATTTTGAACCTGACCGTGCTCTTGCTTTATTTGATTTTGAATCTGTTGATGTTGTTGTTGTTGTTGTTGCTGTTGCTGTTTATTCAATATCATTGATTTTAACCGGCTGTTTAAATTAACACGGTTTGACTGAGGGTACATGCCGTCTTGTGCCTCTTGATTATCTGATGGATAACCATTCTGTTTGTTATTATCTGCATTCTGCTGTTGTTGCTGCTGTTGCTGTTGCTGCTGTTGCTGCTGTTGCTGCTGCTGCTGCTGCTGCTGCTGCTGTTGCCACAATCTTTCACCAGAATTTTGCATGTCTTGCTTCATGTTCTGTTGAACCCAGTTTTGCTGATTATCAGACTTTGGAGACCAGTTCATTTGGCTATCAATCTTTTCCTGGACATTTTGATTTTGCCAAGCTGCCGGCTGATGGCTAGGCGTGTGCCTCGGACTAGGTTGTGAATCTGGCCACTGCTGCTGCTGCTGCTGCTGCTGCTGCTGCTGCTGCTGCTGCTGCTGCTGTTGGGATTGCTGTTGGTTTCCGTCACTCTTCATACTACTCGGGGACCAATTTGGTTGACTAGTTGGCGTGTCGGGCCATGACATTTGATTAGAAGGAGTAAGTCTGGGATTCGGCTCAATTTTCGTTTGTGATTGCCACTGCTGATTAGAAGGGGTCGGCCTCGAGCTCTGCTGAGAAGAGTTTTGCTGCATTTCTGGACTAGTTTGCGGCCAGTTGTGCTGTACAGGGCCTGGCGTCATTCTAGGACTCTTTTGGTCGACCATCTTTGGCGAGTGCTGCGGCCAACCCTGTTGAGCTTGCTGCTGTTGGGCAGATGGGGTCAGACGATTCTGGCTAGGGCTGTGCTGAGGCCAGTTTCCCTGAGACTGCGACGTTTGTTGATTTTCCATGTTTTCGGACCACGACTGTGGAGTCGGAGGTGCTTGATCTTTGACACTGCCGTTTTCCCAGCTCATATGGCTCGCATGACTAGCAGGCCTCGATAAATCCTGCTGTGTCTGCATTTGCATGTTTTGTTGTTGCTCATTAGTCTGTTTCATACTGTTGTGTTGTTGCTGTTGTTGTTGCTGCTGCTGCATATTTACATCAGACCACGACATGGTATTATTGACAGTCCTTATCTTAACGTTGCTATTTGTTTCGGACCAAATGTGTTGTTGCGGATGATTAGCATCCGAGACTTGCTGCTGCTGCCACTGATGTTGGGATGGCTGCTGAGACTGTGATTGCTGCTGTTGTGATTGGGCCATATCAACGTAGCCTGGATATCCGTTAGAGTGGTGTAAGCTCTGCTGACCCGGTTGAAGTGGATACCCAGGCATCTCGTTTCCCGACACATTGTTTGCTGCTATCGTTGCGAAACCCTTGACTTGGGTATCGCTAGATTGTGAAACTTGTGTTGTCTGTTGATTCTGAGTTTGGGATTGTGTCTCCACGTGAACCGAACTACTGCGACTATTGGGAGTTGTCGATGCTGGTGGAGCCATTGTTATGTCCTGAAAAAATACGATAAAATAAAAATGAAATGCATCCTTGAAGATTTTTTGTTACTTCAATATTTTAATCATGCCAATTGAAAGTTAATGATTTATTAAAAACGACGTTATTTGTATTGATTTCATCAATAATTATAGTTATTAAGTTAATAATCATTAAAAATGTCACTGTTAAAGTTATTAGTGAAATTATTAAATGTATTTCATTTTTTGGAAATGCAAAAAAATGTTAAAATTATGCACGTGTCTATTTTATTTTATTTTTTTCACTTTATTTAAAAACAAAATGTATTTAATATTTTTAATATCATTTGAGTAAACATTCGAATTTTATCGAGTATATTTCGACAAAGTAAATTAAAAAAACAGCTACGTATGCTTTGAACATCGACAAAAGGAAATTGTCAATGAAATTATCTTAATCAAAATTAAAGCTCTAAAAAATAAGTAAACTGAATCGGTGACTATAAATTAAAATAAAAAATACAACAAAAAGCAAAGAAAAATTAACTACTGACGCTATAAATACTGCATAATGTAAATAACTAAAAATACCTAGTAGAATTACTAATTAAGACCGTTCTTGACCTCTGAAACGCCGAACTTTGGAATATTTCAAGAATTTATTCTGGATAAAGAATAAAAATACTTGCATTTTTCTTCATGATAGAATATTAATATGTTTTCTATTTCAGCTTTTGAAACTTGCACTTGTATTTTATTTCGCTCCTGCATGATTGACACATTGAAAACGATAATATTTGGGGCAATACCTTTGACCGAGGAGGTTACAGAAAAAAAAAAAAAATATTAATCAGATTTAAAGCTACTAGAAAATTTTCAAATACACGCTATTTCTGTACTTGTTCACGTTTAAAAATTCAAATATAAAATATATACGGAATTTTCACGATCTCTGTATTTTTATATCATCTCAATTCACGATACCATCTTTAGATAGAAAGTTGAAACAGGTAAAAATAGTACAGACACGGTAGAACTTCATCATCTCGGATATATGAGAGCCCAACGGAAACGATACAGATAAATCAAACTTAAATTTTCAACTAATATTGGCATTACAGAGGTCGACTGATCTCGTGAGTTAAAAACGGAATCTTTTAATATTAAAAAAAAAATAAAAAAATAAATAATCTACCAGCTATAAAGTAACTGAATGCAAACACATAAACAACGAAAACCATTACTGCAAACTGAACAACTACGACAAAAAACGAATGATAATGATATATAATATTAACTTAGAAGTCAGAGAGATTGATTGTTCGGCAGCTAACCTGCTGCTGCTGGTAGCCATTGACATACGTGTCCTGCCTGTCGTAGGACTGGACGTTCTGGGCTGCCGTAGCAGCAGGATCAATGAATTGGCCATTGAGCGGCCTCTGGGGCGTCGTCGTCGCGGGCCCGCTCTGCTGCGGTGGTGCCGCGGCCACGGGGGTCAGCGGCGACGGCTGTCCGCCCGTGATTGCGTATTGTCCCGTCGCTCCGGCCCGCTGAAACGCCGACTGATCAGCCGTAATGAAGGCCTGCTGCTGGTACGTGACTGGAAGCCCCGAGAAACGCATACACCCCCCAAAACCATACCCTATAGCATAATTTATTCCCCCCCTGCCCCCCCCCCCCCCCCCTGTTCGCGCTCAAACTTTGCGCTGCTTACCCGTCTGAGGATGGTACGGCGTGGCCGTCGTGTACTGGGGGTGGTACCTCAGCTCCTCGATCTGGTTGGGTCCGGGCAGCTGCTGGATGAACTGCTGGGGCGGCCAGGCCGAGGGCGTCGGCTCGACCGTGACCGCACTCACCGGCGAGACGCCCTGGTGCCAGACCGCGTTTCCGAAGCCAGCTGCCGGCCGGAAGCCGGCCCCAGCGTCGCCGTAGAACGGCATCACGCCCGCCGACTGCAACAGAAACGCAAACGTCTCCGTTATTCTTTTCCCTCTCTCGCCCCCAATGTGCATGACAATTGTCGCCCGGCCCATTGTTTCCACTGGTCCTTTCTTGCTGGAGCCTACATCTATAACCCCGGCACGCGAGATGACGCAACGACGTCGTAAAATTGAATTTACGTCCGGCCTGCTCTTTCGCGCTTCTCGTTTATCCCTCTTTTTTTTCGCCCCCCCCGGCAGCAGTCCCTCGGGCGCGGCTGAATCGTGAAAAGCCCCGTGAAAATTTATAACCGCCCGCCGAATGAAAGGAGCCCCCGGCCGCCGGTGTAATATGCAGAAGAGGAGTTTTTGCCCTTTTGCCTTCCCTCTGATCGGCGGCCGCGGCCGATGCGCGGAATTCCCCGAGCGAAAAAAGTTATTACTCGTCGCCAAAGTCTGGTCCCCTCCCCGCCCGTCCCGCATTAATTGAAAAAGCTGTCTGAGCGAGGCGCGTTCCAATTACGCGGGGATTGAATCACGAACGTAATAGCCACGTTGTGCGCCGGTGGTGGCTGCTGCTCCGTATCCCTTCCGGTAGCGAGGATAGGCTGGGGGCGGGAAGGAAGTGGAATTTCCTCCCCGAGTGCCTCGGAAATTCGCGCGGCGCAGCGAACCCGCCGCAACCTCGTCTTCGCGATCGAGCGGCAATTTCGCTGCTGTTGGCGCTAAAAAATTGCCCGGATACCTCGTTAGGCGCCATCGCCCGAAACAGGCTCTTCGTCTTCTTTTTTTTTTTTCTTTTTTTGCTCGCTATCAACACTTTGAGATGGTCCTTTGATCTCCGCGTACAACTATTGTGTCCGAGCGGGAAGGGCTGGCGAAAATCAGCGCGAGCGTGAAGCCTAAAATTGCATTAGCCGGATCTACGTGTCAATTGGTGGGGCGAACGCGACATGTGTTCTTTGTCGTCTCCCCACCGGCGGCAGCGACAACTGTCGCGGTACACCTAATACAAACGACAAGCGAGCTTTTTGCGTAATGCGATAATGTCAATAAGCGTTTAACGAACCGGCCGGTCTGTCCGAGTTGGGTATTATGTATATACTTGGAAGCGGGACTGCAGCTTGTTTTAGAATCAGCCTTGAAACCGGAGCCGGGACGAGTTCCTCCCCCCCCCCCCGTCCCCCTTCTTTCCATTTCACGACTCAATCTTCCTCGGAATCCACTAAGAGCTAGGCCGTCAGCGTAATTTCGCCCCGAAGATTGAAAGTGCGGGGGAAAGCGAGTGCAAGCCCGCCCACCGGTGTGAGGAGGTGCGATCTACCAAACGACGGTACACCCGACGTAACCGCACCCGACGCGCAAGTCAGCCGAGCCCCCCCATCCCCGTCCCGGCCTCAAAGTGGCCGCGGGAATCGGCGCTTGCGGCACAGATAGCATCGCCGACAAGGCGGGCGTGGGGCCAACCGACCCTCCACGCCCAACTTGTCGACAATCTCCCCTCGAGCGCCAGCGCGGTGGTATACGGTAACGCGCGGCAAGTCGAGTGTAGCCAGTCCAACATGATGGGGTTGGGGGGCAAAATCCTTTCGCACTTCAGCGTCGCCCTGCTGGCACCCTGACCTAGCCCACGCGGCCGGATATTCCTCGGGGAGAGGCGGGGATCCGGTGCAGGGGC
>JAPYYV010006164.1:0-14602 GCA_030522625.1 Copidosoma aretas | reverse complement strand
GCAGTGTTGCCAACTCTGGCTCCCTACTTTCAGCTGAACGGCAAAAACCTACAATTATCATCTTTAATCATGTATTTCTTTTTTAAATGCGTTGCAACATCCAATTTTTTTTTTAAAGAAAAGTGTTCCTCGGGTTTTAAGCTACGTATTGATATTTTTTGTATTTAATTCTTTGCATTTTTCATATGTCTGAAGAACCATTTTCAACGATCTTCACGATCTTCCATTTGATTCATTGCAACTTTCAAACTTTGATATTTTCCAAAAAAGCGTTGCAACATGCTCTGAAAAAAAATTTAAAAAACGTATTCTGCATCAAAGAATCATTTTCCCGAATTTCATTAAGTTCTCTGCAATTTTGACCGGACCATTGAACATCCTTAAAGAGGATCAAGCGTGAAAGAGTTTTTGTCAGATCTTAATTGAATTTTTACACTTACAGTTAAAGTTTCAAGCTTTCGAATGACGTCAAAAAAAAGATCCAAACACTCATTCCAAAGATATTAATGATTAAATCAGTACTTTTGTATGGGTTAACATAGGCTTCTGGTACATGAAAATAGTCATATTTTAACATCAGAAATTGTTGACAGAATCTCTCGAAAAACGATTATGTATTACGATTTAATCCGAACATTATGCCAAAAAAAAAAAAAAATACCACAAAAACATCAGAAGAGAAATAGATTTTATACGAAATGCTAATTGACGCAATGTCTTGACTACAACTTCGGACAAAAGAACTTAATGGAAACATATCTGATTTTTCTTTAAATCAATCCATTGATGGCTGTCTAAAAATAAGCGAGTTGAATATAAATATTCCTTTATTCAACGCGCAAAGCTGTCTTTGAAAAAACCTCCAAAGTATACACCCAACCGTATACTAGAGTGAAATATATAGAAATACTTAGTATATGTCGGGTGCAGACTACTTTAAATTTATTGCACTGAAAATTGATTCCAAAATTATGTCGTAATAGTTTTGAAACAATACAGTCTCTTTTATGAAAGTTTTAGAAAGTTTAGGGTTTCTCCATTTTTGTATCCAAAATTAGCGTAATAAGTTTTCATGCCAGCGGCAGCAAAAGTTGATTTTTCCGTTCGCTGCGTGGACGGCAATATTTACTTACTTCCCAGCCGCTGGGGCACGAAAAATCGTATACTGACCACGGCCGGAAGTAAAGAAGCCTAAGATCGTCCGTCTATCATCCTCGGCTTCGCCTCGGGACGACAATACTCGGACGATCTGAGACTTTCTTCACTTCTGCGGCCTTGGGTCGTAGTATACTATTTTGTCCCAACAGCTAATCTTGAACATTGTACCTACTACATGTACTACGTGTTTTCAAGCTTACAATACTATAAGAAGGCGCTTTGCCGAGTTAGCGTTGTATTGTTATGATTGCATTATAAAATATTGATAATATCGATGTGTTTTTATATTTCATAAACAACGGGTACCATTTGTTGTAAATTGAATGTTTTGTTTTTAGGTAAATGGGGAACAAAAACGACCGTTGAAGCTAATTATTTCAGACTTAGCGCTTGTCCTGACTGGACACTCAACCAATATAGGGTAGATATAGCTCCTGAAGTGGAACATACATCTACTAAGAAGGGCCTTTTGCGCGTGCACAAGAAAGTACTGGGTGCATACCTTTTTGATGGTACCATGTTATTCACGTACCACACTCTACCTCAAGTAAGCTATAGTTCTGTGATAATTTTAAATATTTTATTTTTACCGTTAGTTTAAAAAGTGCAAAATATTTATAACTTTTTTATAATCACGATCCAGTTAAAGAAAATTTTAAATCTAGCTTATGATTATTTAAAATTATGAAACTTCTTTTAATTGTTTTTCCACTATTCGAACCATGATAAAAAATCGAACCATCATTTCAGTGATCTAATTCCAGAATAGCAAAATGTACAAATTTGTCGTATTTTATTATTATTATTTATTCTTACAGTTTACACAATTATTTTCATTGTTCATATCGTTGCTTCTGATGACAAAAAATATTTAGGTTTGGCTTCTAGCAAAAAAGGATACGATTCAAGCTTATGCAAAAAAAAAAAAAAAAAAAATTATCAATCCAGTTTCTGGGAAAAAAATACGGTTCGGATTTCTATCGAAAAAGAATACGGTTTTTTTAGTAAAAATTTTTACGTGTTGAATAAAGCGATATAGAAAAACAAAATTTATATTAAACAATTGTTTCATTTTAAATCCTAAGTCTATCATTCTGTTATTTACGTCAGACAAATAGACAAGAAAATATTTTGATAGGCACCGGCACGTTGGCGCAGCGGTAGAGTTGCAGTTTAGTCGATCGTCGAAATGAAGCAGTGTACGGGCACTTGGTGGTACTGGGTTCGAGTCTCGCCGTTTGCTTAGAGGTTTGCTTCCGCTGTTTAATTTTCGGGGGTTCGATTAACTGTCTCTTACGCTGCGAACAACGTGAGCGGGAGGTGTGCAGGAGTTAGACTTGGTGTTTATACGTAGACACCCGGTCAGAACTCAGGCAATGCACTGATTAGTTGTAAGTTAACCCCGTTGCCATCCCTCTCCCAAGTGCCGAGTGCCCAGAGTAGGACGCAGTACACTATAATATAAAAAAAAAAAAATTGATAAAATTTTTCGGGGAAAGCTTGAATTGTATTATTTTTCTAAGAATCTCGAATCGTAATGTATTTTTTTTGAAGGAGACAACAATATTAAATTTTCAAATTAGTTAACGCTCCTCTTCATCCGAGCGAAAATACATAAAAAACAAAGGCCTCAATATAAAAAAGTGTAGATTGAAAAGGGAAATATTTTATCAACGAATTTTTCACTTTTTCCACAATTACATTATAATTCTGTTTTTATCATAAACCATTGATTACAGAATTACAATTGCATTTCTAGCCTCTTGAATTGAATTCAATCCGTGAAGCGGACAAAGAAGCCATCAATATAAAAATTAGATTAGCTTCCACTGTTGCGCAAGGAGACTATCATTACATCCAAGTGTTCAACGTTATTATGCGCAAGTGTCTTGAGTACTTGAACTTGGCTTTGGTCGGAAGGAACTACTATGATACACAAGACGGCGTGAGTATAAATATATCCATAAGCACGTTAGTAAAATGTACAAGGCTTGTGGAATCAAATTTTATTTTTCTGCTCAGATCACAATACCTCAATTCAAGCTTAATATTTGGCGCGGCTACATCACATCTATTAGGCAGCACGAATCTGGTATACTATTGTGCGCCGAAATTTCGCATAAAGTAATGCGAACGGAAACTATATTAGACATATTGCACGACTGTTATCGTAGAAATAACCGAAATTACCAGGTAAGATTTATTTTCTAAAAAATTTCAAAATTCATGGCGATTAATAATTATAGTCGATTTCAATGCTGAAAAAAATTGAATTTCAGAAACTGTTTTTTGATGCAGTGGTTGGAAATGTTGTTATCACTCATTATAATAATAAAACATACAGGATCCACGATATCGACTTTAATGTGAATCCTATGAGCTCGTTTGAAAAGCGCAACAAAGATGTCATTAAATATGCTGATTACTATAAAATAAGGTACAAAATTGATGTTAAAGACCTAAAGCAACCTCTTCTAGTTTCAAGATCGTCCCAGCGAGACATAAGAGCTGGACTTCCAGAGCTTGTCTACCTGGTACCAGAGTTTTGTTACAGTACCGGTAAGTAAAATAAAATAAACTTTAGAAAATTTTTAAGGTATATATAGGTACCGTCGTAGTGAAAAATAAGATTTTTTTAACCTTATTGAATCAATTTTATGTTACTTATTTTAAAGTAAAAAACAGCAGAATGTCAAATTACGTTTCACTATTCATACCCGATTGCTCTGTGGGTGTGGGTGTGTGTATAAATACGTACAAAGGATTTTATTTAAAATTGACCATTTCAGGTATAACTGAAGAAATGAGAAGTAATGTCAGATTAATGCGAGAGCTCATAGCCACGACAAGAGTAGCTCCTGATATAAGAATTCAACGGTTGATGAACTTCCATCAGCGTTTGAATTCAAAGCCTGAAATAAAAGAGGATTTGAATCACTGGAATTTGCAGCTAGATAATAAGCTGATGAAAGTTCCTGCCCGAGTGCTTCCTATACAAAAAATAGTTTTTGGAAATAATATTCGAATTGACTCAGAAAACGCTGAGTGGGATCTACACTACAAGACCAAGCCAATGGTTAATTCAGGGTCTTTGAACGACTGGCTCGTATTTTGCACTCAGGAGCTATGCCCCCCAACACAGGTTTTTATTGCTGATTTTTTTTTAGTTTCTATTTTTTTTGGAACATTTTATTAATGTATCAATCCAAATTGGATTTTTTTCACAGAAATTTCTACAAGAAGTCATAAATATTGCTGCACAAATGGGTTTCAAGATGAATAGACCATCCATCAAGTTAATTCCAAACGAGAATCCTGACACATACGCAAACGCTCTTACAAATGTAATAGGAAATACCAATCCACAAGCAATAGTTTGCATTGTAGCCAACAATAACCAAGTGAGATACAATGCAATAAAAAAAAAGCTATGCGTTGACCGTGCTATCCCGAGTCAAGTTATCTCGGCTAGATCTTTGGAGCACAAAAGCAGGCGTGCCGTTGCATGCAAAATTGCTGTACAGATCAACTGCAAAATCGGTGGAACTCCATGGACTGTGGATATCAGCGAAACGGTAGTGAAAGGCTTGATGGTGGTAGGATTTGATGTTTGCCACGAAAAATCTGTTGGATCATCCGACTATGGTGAGTGATATAAATTATTTATGATTATTGCACGAGTACGTTAAATATTAGAATTCCAGTGCTATTTACATGCCATCAAATTTAATTTTTACAGGAGCCATGGTGTCTTCCCTGGATAAGAATTTTGGCCGCCACTTCTCGGCTGTAACGAAGCAGGCATCGGGAGAAGAACTGTCTAGGTGCATTGTTGAACATTTATCAAGTTCTATAGCGGCATACAAACAGGCCAACAATAACGAGTTGCCAAACTGCATCATTATATATCGTGATGGAGTCGGCGACGGACAAATTCCGTTTGTCTACGATTACGAAGTGAAAAAAATTCGGGACAGTCTCGAGAAAATATACGGAAGTGCAAGCAAGAAGCTTAGATTAGCATTTATAATTGTTACCAAGAGGATCAATACAAGGCTCTTTGAAAATCAACGGAATCCAAGACCTGGTACCGTTGTAGATGATGTAATAACGGACCCACTGAAATATGATTTCTTCATTGTATCTCAGAGCGTGAAACAAGGAACTGTCTCGCCTACCTCGTACAATGTTATTGCTGATAGTACAGGCTTGAGTCCTGACCATATTCAGTTGATCACGTACAAACTTTGTCATATGTATTATAATTTTAATGGAACTGTCAGGGTTCCATCTGTATGCCAGTATGCCCATAAGTTGGCCATGTTTATGTCTCAGACGCTTCAACAAGAAGCGAATAAGAACCTTCAAAATCTTTTGTACTTCCTTTAAAAAAAAAAAGAGCAAAATATCACTGTAAACATCTAAAATTGTTCCTTCTTATTACAAGTATACTTATTTTTTCATAGAATCTAGAGAAAAAGGATTTTCTGCAAAAATCACATATTTTTCTATTAAATGTGTTTAAAATTTTAAACATGATTGTATGTTTGAGTGATTGCACAATATGTTACAGATTTATGCTTGAATAAATGTTTTTTATAAAAAAATTTCTTTCATTCAAAATATGTTCATGTACGATTGTTCGTCATCCACATCAATACATTACAGTAACAGATAATCGCTCATTCGTTTGCAATAGGGAGTATGGATAGGTATGGATATCATTTTTTTGTAAAATCATGCTGCATTGTATGAGCTGGAATTTTTTTTTTTTTTTTTATTTATATTGCGAATTTTTTTCCAGCCAATATAATGTATTACATTTTGAAAGAGAAACAAATGTTTAAAAAAAAGGACACTGTTATATTTTGGATACCGTTAAACAACTTTCGAGTTTTCTATTTTTTCCAGATCCATAAATTTTGTATCCATCGGTTTATCGTAAAATATCAATTTCGTATATTACCAGACAAAAAACGTGTTTTGTGCCATTTTCATATTTTTAATATTCTAAACTGATAGCATGACATTTTACAGCAAACCGTATGATACAAAATAACAGTCCAGTAAATTTATTTTTAGCGCAATTTAATTTTTCGTCTATCCGGCACTCCCCCGCATGTTGAAGTCCATATGATGGAATCTACAAAAAGTGTTGTATACTGAGCGGTTACATTGTGATTTTCGATTACTTACTCAAACAGAAAATTTATCTACAAAATATGTTCAAATGAAATGACGCTCTTATTTTTTCCATTCCACGTGAGACCTACATACAAAATTAGTTCAGCGGCCTCAGCTGTTCTCAACCTGTTACATACAACAGTAATTTATTAATTTTCCAAATAATGATAAATTATCGTCAGTTGACACTTGAATAACCTAAGAAACCTTTAAATCACAAAACTGACAGATAACATAGAATGATTTCAACTAAATCCAAAAAGTTGAGAACAATTTAATCAATATATAAGTATATACTTAAAGCATTGGACATTAATTTAAAATTAATATATCTTTTAAGCTGGACGCGACATATTTCTAATTTTTTGCTGTATGAATACTTTATATATATCTTATATTCTAGTCTTTTTTAAACAATTGTAAGAAAATTTGTACAGTTATTAACGAAATAAAGTATTTCCAAATTACTTGCTCGTAAGATACCGTGTTAAAACATGCGAATTCAACGTTGAATATCTTGAAATAGTTCGCCAAATCCTTATTAAACGTTAACCGTTAATTTATGACAGTGTTTACGACTTTATCTGAAGTTGCAACGTTTTCGTAAGAAAATCACTTTTTCCATGAACTACCTTAAGTCGCCATAACATTAAATATGCCATAAGTAACAACTGAGTGAAGTTTATGTAGAGAAAACGATTCTAATTAGCTTTGTTCGTAGTTATATTATTTACCTTATATTACCCAACTTTTGCAAAATTTGGCCGCTCGTTTTGAAGATACTTGCCTCCTAGCGTATGTAAAAGATACTCAAATATTCGATGGAATAACTCGAAATGAAAAACAATTTTTGTATTCATTCATCTTACCAAATCTCAGATTATAATTTTATACTTTACTGTTACTTATATTTCCTCCGTACTGAGAGAAACTGTGCCTGGCGTTCAACCATGGTTCAGTCCACTTTAGCGTAGTTAGTTTGGTTGTATAAGGTGCAGTGCAGCACAAAAACTATTTTTATTTGGGTATTCATACAGTATCTATAAGTCATTATTTTATTGATGCACAGAAGAAAAGGTAGGTAAATAACATCAAAAGATTTTTTAGATATTGTTTATTTACAAAATGCGGCTTTCATACTAAAATATAACGTTTTGCTCTCTCTTCTTGCTGGAAAACAACCTTGTTCACTTTTTTTTAAGTACAAGGATCGGTTTAATTAGCTGTGACTACACAGCCACCAATTTTTTTCATGCGATTTCTTTTTCGAATATGCAAATTTTAATTTGACATCTTTTAAAGTAAATGATAATACACGATAAAAACTAATATAAACAACGTAAGTTCTTATTTCTCCATTTGTTGAATTTATTGAAGATAGCCCGGCTCGAAAAATCACACGATTTGCGACAATCAAATGATAAATCACTTGATTTGATTGATTTTTAGCTGGGAGGTATTATCAATAACCAACATTCTTTTTAACATAAAGGACTTCACAAGCCCAGAGTCTTATTCAATACAGTTCTAGGGACACTGATGAAAAACAATCAGTTCCTTACATTTTTCTTGCAGTTAGTACAAAACATAAGCAAGTAAATCACAAACGTTGATTAAATTGGAAAATTGTTGAGTGAAAAATAGATATTGATTCAGAAATATCGGAGTTATTGATCAAACTGCTCGTTTTTATGTAGTGCGCTACTTTCCGATTAAGTTGATTGAATTCTGATTCCCTCTATTACTCTTTTATTGCGTAAAAATAAGGTTTCTATAAATATAATCATTAAAGTTGTAACGTAGTTTGACTTTTTTTCTCGCATAAGCAAACTTCTGTAAGCCAAGTTGATGATAACTTACAGACTCATGCATACACACTCTTCGTTTTAAGTCATAAGAAAGAAAAGGGGTGGAAACTAAGAAAATTTAAATTTGGAAAATTGGAATCATAATATACCAATTTAATATATATGTATGAACTATAGTAACTGTCAGGATTACGCATAATACCCATTCGAAAATGCTTAACATTTGAAAACAATAAGGTTCATCCAGCAGATGTAAATATTCTAATTTTGAAAATATAGAGGATATTTTAATTCACTATTAAAATATATTTATTAAATGTATTCAATTACTCCGACATTCTGTGAATCATTTTCTTTCACATAATTCATACGTATGTTCGAATGACAGTATGTAAGTCAATACTGATTTTTGTTTGATCATTTTTTTTACGATCAAAGTTTTTGAGCTTCTTAAAAGGAAGCGGTGCAATCTCAACCACTGAATTGTCTTTCGGTCCGACATTTATGCGTAAAAAAATAAAGTTACTCCACGAAACTTTTCTTTTCCTTTTTTTTTTTTTTTAATCAAGTAGAAAATAGTCTCCTTTATCAGTTGCAATAAGCTACAACGTCTTTTTAAACTAATAATGATATTTACACATTAAAAAATTTCCTGTATTTTCATCAATTACAAGGGAAGAAATACTTTTGTCAAAATAGAAGAAAAAAGTGTACATATTATCACTCAATTAATTTCCATAATTAAAAAAAATATATATTTATACGTATACAATGAAATTGCGAGGTTAAACTATGAAGATATATTACAAAGTATTTAACGCTTTCCGTATTCTCGGTTTTTAACAAAAACTTTATCCGTAACCTCACCAGCCCATGTCAATAATATCGGGTGACTCTACATATGAATTCACGGTAATAATCTCATTCTTCTGATGTTCTATTCACAAATAATTGTCATCAACGCCATCACTACGATACCCATGAGCAATGCCCCGAACTGCTTCAGAGACTCCCATGGGTTAGTTTCGCTCAACAATTCTGGCAGAACTGAGACCAACCCTATGTGGATAAAACTGCCTGCCGTGAATGGAAGAATCCAACTTGTTTTTGATTCTAAAACATTCAGAAAACAATTTTTATCATTCACTTTTTTTGTTTTTTTTTTTTTGTTTTTTTTACGCATAAGGGACTCTAAACAGTTATGCCGTAAATTTAGTTTTGCCAATCAGGATGTTCCGCGACTTCAGATTCTTTTCAAAAAAACATCATTGGAAATTGTTATCTCGCCAAATAACTCCATCTGGCTTTATTAATTTTGCACTGGGCGGTCCGTATTTTTGTCATATTTGTCTCCGCGTTCTCATTAATTATACATATATAAACCTCGAGATGAACAAAGAAAAAAGGCATGGATACTTTTAATAGTGCCTTTACGAACATGTAATGCAAGTTTCAGTAAAAATTGACATTCCGAAAATGTATTAGAAAAACCATATCACAAGAAAAAAAATCTGTGTAACAAATTCTGAATCCATGGGTTCTTTCCGAAATCCTGCAAATTCAAAATCGACAAAGTAGCTGTAAAAAAATACTTTTATAACTTATCCAGATTGTTATGTGCTTGTGCTGTAAAAGTTCGCTAATTATGAGTTGATACTGTATCAGAAAGGACACGTGGGAACGACATTCGGTAAAGAGTTTTTTTGTTTGTTTTGACGAGATTGTGGTATGGTTTTTCTGAAGCATATTCGGAACATTCGGTATGTGTAATCTGCAAAATAAAACAAATCAGGAATAAATAACAATAGGATATTGAGGGGGAAAAAAATGTAAAGCGTAAAACCGAAAATAAAGTAAAAAAAAAGAGTACAAATATTACAAAAATGTATCCGCACTTCATAAAAAATCTTATACATAGTGCAAACATGAATCCGAGCATTAATCCATAGCTAGAGTAGGTCCAGCAAAGATGTTACACAGGTTTGACCTTACCAACTGCATCGCCGGAGAAAATAACCGCCACAAAAGCACCGCACAAGCCACCCATCGCGGTGAGCAGCTGCGCCTTGGCTGCATCCCACCTGCTGAATCCACTTTTCAGTAGGATCGCGAAGTCCCCGATTTCGTGCGGTATCTCGTGAATGAGGATGGCAAAGGTGGTCAGGGCACCTGTGCGGAACGACACCAAGAACGAACCGCCGACTGCGAGGCCGTGCGTGAAGTTGTCCACGCAATTGGCCATCAAATTGAGGTAGCCGGCGATGTGCTTCGGCCGATCGCTGTCGCGCTTTTGCTCGTACGTATGTTTATCTGTGACACGAATGACGAAAATCACATCATCAATCGAAAATTGTAAAACAAGAACGCGTATGGACCTAAAACAGTGGACGACATAATATGTGGAAGTTGAGCAATATTATCGACGAAACCATAACGACGATGATTTTAAGGCCTGCGATCAGAGCTGCAGTGTGGTTTTTATGACAACGTTATACCACGGAAGTAGCATATGTACTTCTGCAATTTTATGGATTGATAAATTTCGTATGTCAACCATTTGTCCAAATGCGCTTGTAAACAAATATTTACGAGCCATCGCTTTCAAGCAAACATTAAAATGAACTAGTCCTTGACTACGCACAAAACTCATCGTCTCGATATTCAAAACATCCACAATAAGGGGCCATGCAGATTTTACGTAAGACGTTCGGGGGTGGGGTTATTTTTTCTACTAATAATTGTGTATACGTGTTCTTTAATTTCTTGTAGCACAAGTTTTTTTTTTTTAACATTGCCTAATGTCAATAAGCATGGAATAACTTTAAGCTGCTCCAAGCGATTTCTGGAGCACGCGTTCTAGCACAGAATGGCTGTTAGAAAAAGATGTTAACCTTGAAGATGTTAGCGACTGTATTGATAGCAGAAAAGTTACAGATGACGGTGACTGTTTGCCGATTATAGAATCAATTTTTGATTGGATTCAAAATCCGCGGACAGTCAGAGAAAATGAACTATTTATTCAATAACCATTAAGATTTAAATTATTCAAGCTTGCTATTTCATAGCTACGTTGTATTATATCAGACCGGATCGCGAATTAACATGTCCAAAAATATTTGTCATTTTAGTATTATTTGATCATATAGATTTGTCGTATAAATTCGATGCTTTGTAGAAATAAATTCGTATAAATTATATACATTATTTTCTTGTATTATTATTATTGCCATGATCCATCTCATGCTTGTATTTACTTTCAACAGCTCTTTACTCATACGCAAAATCAAAACGAAAACCATCACCTGTGCAATTCAGTATTTTCTACATCTCTTTCTAATATTATTTCCAAAAATTAATATTCTCTGCTCTGCAATTTGAATGCCAAGTATTCTACAAACCACATATATTTAAACGTACTCAACTGTCACTATTCGAATGATGAAAATTTTATGATTAAAAAAATTAATTGCCAGCTCAGAGAGAACATACGTAAGATATGGGGGATGGGTCGGCGGCAATCTTCCGATTTCTTCTGCGCAGGGGGGTAAAAAATTTAGGAAAAACGTCCAGAGTGGAATATGCATGGCCCCTGAGTATCTTGTCCGACGTACATCGAAGACACAAGCCGGCTACTTTTGCAAGAGATAAATCACCACCTACCGGACAACTCGGCCGAATCCTCGAGGGCGTGAAAACCATTGCTCCTCGACTTGACCCCGTTGGACTCGCCGACGCCGTTCGCGTGCCCGTTCGCGCAACCGTTGGCTTTGCCGAAGCCATTGCCGCAGCCCTCCGCGCGCTCGTAGTTGTTGTTCTCGAGCGTGCTGGCGTGTTTCGCCCGGCTCCCGGTATCCTTGGGCGCCTCGTTGGCGCTCCCGGGCCCGCTGAACATCATCTCGGCGATGACGAAGACGAGGAAGCCCACGAGCACCCAGATACCGCAGCCCATGGTGGCGTGACTGTGGACCCTGCCGTTCTCTGGAAGGCGGATGGCAAACGTTTGCTTATAATTAGAGTTGAAGTTCTCTCTTGGCGGTACGTTCGTCGCATTTTCATAATCTGATGGAAGCGTTCTTATTTGATTGCTTTGGATGAAAAAGTGTGACATGTGATGAAAAAATGTCTTTTAATAGTACTAGTATTATAATGTTTGTAGTCGCGAAGTTGCAGCATTTAAATCCTTTGAGAAAAAGAATTTGGAAACAATTTTAGGCACGGATATTTTTTTCTTTCGCGTATTTCGACGAGTACGATAAAATTCGAAACATGTGATTAACAAAGTGTGATACATTTTGTAATAATCAATCAATTTTTTCAAACCTAATTTTACTGTTGCATTTTGTGAAAGGTTTGAAAAATTATGTTTTTCCGAAGTTTATCAATGCACATCAATTGCGTCGTCTGCTTCCGATTCTCGTGCAATCGCGAGTGCATTATGACAAAAATTTGATGTATATTGAAATTAAATCCCATGTTTTCGATATGTTATTTTCTCTTGACTTGCTGATTGAAACCTGGTAGCAATAGTGCATTTTTCAACGATTTTTTAATAATAGGTAAGAAAAAATTTCAATCGCGATTACATGCAAATTTCACACTTTGCTGACACTCTGCTGCAATTTTTGTTATGAGATAAAAAAAATTGCCCAAGAATCGCGCAAAGATTGCAGAGAATTTGGCTACCAGGGTAGCTATGCTTCAAAAAATAAATTTTTGCCGACTCATTGCTCGATTTTTTATTTTTTGGGGAATCGGTCAGAGTTATAAACAAATTTACTTGATGATAATAGCTTATCAATAATGTTGAGGTTGCGGTCATGTACACTTGAACTCAT
Source organism: Copidosoma aretas (assembly GCA_030522625.1). Lineage (NCBI taxonomy): Eukaryota > Metazoa > Arthropoda > Insecta > Hymenoptera > Encyrtidae > Copidosoma > Copidosoma aretas. Next base: position 1,617 of record JAPYYV010006164.1, on the reverse strand, counting down.
AAATACGTACATCAGCATAATAAGCTAGACCGAGAGCTAGACTATATCTGTCTATCAAACGATTATTATTTAGGTAACAAAAATATTGCGGTTAAACGTATTTTAGTACTTTCAAAAACTTATAGAAAATATTTGTTATTTGTTAACACAGATGTATAAACATCGTTCGCTCTTCAGTATGTAAATATCAAATTATTGAAAATTATTCTTTCAATCTAACCATTCAAAGATTTTAAGCTGTTCTCTTGAACTTTTTCACGCAGCCTTGATTATTTTCTTACAATTTATCGTGTAAATCATAATCATTTAATCTCTTTGGTATCATATGATAATCTTTCATACACAGATTATTAAAATAACAAAGAAATGAAAAGAAATCTGACTCTCTAATGTTTTATAATATGCTTTGTGTCTAATGAAACATACTGATAATAAATGCTTACCATTATTGTCTTTGATGTGATTCGCCCAGGCTTCCGGTAATGTATGAAGAAAAACATCGCCTAATAAGCCTCCAACAGCAAAGCTTAGAAGAATTTTCAATTTTTTTGAACTCTCTGTAAGAAAAAAAGAACTCCATGAAATACAAATCTACATAAACTCTAAATTTATTTTGAAAATTGAAAGATTTCAACAGCTAATGCTTTTTAATTGTCATTTTTATGTTTTTGAATTCAACAATTTATGTAAAGAACACACCTAAGGACGATAAAAGGAAGAATAAGCTGATAAAATTAAATTGAACTTTCGGTAATCTAAATTAATCTTATCAACTCCTCAAATAAACTCCCTATAGAAGCAGAGATGCTCGTGATAAGACCATGAGTTAAAGTTCAAGGATTATAAACAAATAACGTTTTCCATATTTAACAACGTTTGTGTGCACTATATCAACACAGATATACAAATAAATGATTCAATTTCCTTTCGATTGATGAAAATTTTTTATTTAAATTAGATTAGTTCAAAGACCATATATTATACAGCTGCATTTCACAATGAAATGATTCAGTGAATTATTCGCATTTATTCATCATAGCGATAAAGAATGAGTCAAGAAACTTGAAATTTTCGTCATCCGCTAGAAATGCTAAATATGTAAGAGAATAACGCTGTTTTTTCACTATAAGCTATAGTGAAATTTAAATTATGTGCAACTTGTTTAATTGAATAGCAAAAATATTATTAATCGCTTTATACTGCGTACACAAAGTTGCAGTCCTTGATCTCTTTTTTTGTATTACTATGAGCATACCAGTGAACAGGGCCGGCAGATGGTTCTCGGCCCGCATGGGCAGTTGTCCGAAAGATTTTTGTATGTATATATATATATATATATATGTATCAGAGGCATTTTAAACCACATGACCCAACAGATAGCTAGTTAATTTACGAGAAATTTATTTGTCGATGAAAATCATCAATAATAAAAAAAATTTCAATATTGTATAGAAAAAATTATTTATGGTATATCTAAAATCAATTTAAAATATGTGGAAAAAAGGGAATGACTCATACATAAAAGAGTTTTATATTTTAATTACAACAAAATGAAATTTTTCAAGAATAAAAATGGGCACGTCACACATAAGCAAGCAAACACGACAACCATATGAA
>JAPYYV010006163.1:0-14603 GCA_030522625.1 Copidosoma aretas | reverse complement strand
GAATCTGAGTTGACTGCTTTTTCAACCCGAATCTGAGTTGGCTCTTTCTTCAACCACAAATCTGAGCTGGCTCTTTCTTTTACCGAACCGTCGATATCTCAGGAACCCAACGGTAGATTTCAATGATTCTGGGCTTAAAATTTTTATTTTCTTATCTTTATGGCGGCTCGGACAAAAAAATTCAAGTTTTATACCTTATAATACCTTATTAAGGATTTTATAACAATTTTTATGGTCAATTACATATATATGTATGTGTGGTATCGAACCCATTTACATTTCTTTATTACTCGCCTTTCATCAATTTTCTTCAAAGAACTGTTGCAAAAACCTATAATTGCATGTACGAGATGTATTTGCATGTTCTCAGTTTAATTTGTCTCGTGCTGCTGATGCGACTAATTCAACATGTAGTGCATCGAATCAAGTCCAATATGTTTTGAAAGAGGCACTCTATGGACACACAATACGGGAAAACAACAAAGCCATTGTCATTAAGTATTTTAGGAATAATTTTATGAATAATGGACAAGTCTTCTTTTTTTGTTTTTTTCTTACCACTTTCTACTCTACTGATGTATAATATTATATTTGCATGGGGGTGCATTTCGATCAAGTGGAAGGTTCAGTCGAGTTTCCGAGTCGCTGCAGAGCTGGTGCACATAAAACGCATGATGAAAAATGACAATTTTGTACTCTACGGGTTTATAGAATAATACCTTGTTGTGTAGTATAAATTGTATATAGTAGAGCTAGTAGTTGCATTAATCACCATTGACGTATCTTATATTATATTATATTATATTATAATACTAGGGGGCTCCGTCCCCTGCGCACTTCGCGCGCCAAGCCCCAAACTTTAATCCAAAATAAATATGTTTAAGATTTTTATAAAAGAAAAATAAAATTATTAGATTATTTCAAACGTATAATTATAATATTTATTCAATCAAAAAATTTTAATCATTTACTATTTATTTTTCAAAATTTAATTTTTGACTCTACCCGCTGTTGACCAGTCTCGACCAATCACACAACGAATAAAAAGGCTTCAGTCACGTGACAATCAATCTTTTCGAATCTTTTATTATAATACAAGAATATTATAGTGGTGGTAGAGGTAATATTCACCAACTTGGATTTGATGTACGCGTCGGTATACTTATTATGTTGATAACAGTTATAATGATAAAAATAATAATAACATAATAATTTATACTACTATTATAGTACACTTGGCAATATTCGCATGTATAAGTAAAGTGTAATGCACGTGTGTTGCTGCGGTTATATACGGGACGCGCTGCACGTCAACGCTTTGGACACGTACTTCGCGTCTTAGTGAATGATATAAGGCTGCGCTGTAGGCTTTGCCGATGCCGAACGCGTCTCGTGTAATGCGCGAAGCACACACACACACATAGCTACCTTCGCCCACGCCTGTGGCTCCTTTCTCCCTTAAATGCACAGCTACGTACCAACGCTGTACATAATATACTCGGCACGTAGTCAACCCTCCGCGACGAGGTGGTATTTTTCATTCCTCGCGAGCCTCTGCGAGAGCTGCTTTTCTGTTGTAAAGTAAAAAGTCGGATTTTTCTCCGCCCGCTGAATTTTCATCTCGGCGCGCGTGGCATGGAGCGAAACGCGAAATAATGCAAAACATCGTGGCAGCGCCCCTTCCCTCCCCATACCACGATCACTACTCGCATATATATACGATATAAACACGCAAGAGCCACGTTTCCCAAGTTTTCCATCTTTAAATTTGTAATTAAATATAAATCCTCTTTTTTTTTCTTTTCGTATTGCAATAATGGCATAGGTAAAAAATATGTATAACGTAAAAAATAAAGTAGTCATGTTACGCAAGCAACTGAGCTGGTATACGTTGGAATTCCTTCGTCATATTATACTTGCGGGCATTACGTACGACGATCGAGCCCTTTTCATCATCTCATCTACCGTCCGTGCGCGGCGAATCCGCGGGATTATTATCGATGGAGTCGATCATCTGCCATCGCGATCGGTTATTTCGCGAGCTATATACAGCTAGATTTATAGACGCCAAAGGAGCTTTGGATCTCGAGACGATTGAGTCTTGGCTCTCGTACTCCCTCCCGGGAATAACATTTTGTCGATCCCCGACCTCCATTACCCCGGGCATCTGTCGCGCGTGCTCCTCGTGAGAAACAGTAGCGTACGTGGAGAAGAAAAAAATTAAGCGAGCTATCGCTGGAATGGAGTGCCAACAAAATCATCATCATCATTATCCTCCAGCAATCTCCGCATGGAAGGCTATTATTACATAAACCCTATTAAACATGGGCCAGTGTCTCTACCCGACGACCCATGCGACTTGTGTGATCCACGATCCACCAGTTAAGCAGAATTTCGCTAATTAAGTTTGAGAGGGTAATAGATAATTTCCAATTCTCAATTTCGTGTCTTGTTCAGTTTTTTTCTCTTTTCCCCCCTCTATTCCCACCTCGATGCCCACGGTCGACACAAGCCGAACTCAAAACTAATTTTGCAGACCAAGAAAATTGCACGCGTACACACCAGTCTCCGCACCTGCAGTCTACCATTATATGTGTACGAGTGCAGTAAAAGTGTAGCGGTATAATTGGATTCCCGGCAAAATTGAAACGTCCATGGTGGAAGGGGAGGGGGGGGGGGTTTGCAAATTTTATCGGGACAAGTTGTAGCATCGAGCGTATTTCCGGCCCTGCTTGCTTACAACGACTTGCCCACAACTTTCCGAGCGAGCAACACATAACAACGGGAGCCCAGCATTGCTCGCTTGGTCCCGCCTATCGCTCGGAGAGTTATGGCCCAGCCAAACTGCTGTGAACTCTGTTTCGGAAAAACTTTGCTTTTCCCGCGCGCCGCGTTGCAAATCAGTCTCCCCCCTTCCCTCCCTCCGTAAGTGCACATCAGAGGCTTCGACGTTTACGTTATCAACGGACTCGTTTTCGTTCTTGAAATTACTGGCTCTTTTTACTCGGCCTTGAGACCGAGATTGTGGCCGAGACGCGTCACGTGTACAGGTATGTAACGCGAACCATCTTATATTATATGTACACTACTACACGTCCTGTCGTTATATTATATGGTTACGTCGAGGCACGTGTGTAGATATACTTGGCTCTGAGCGAGCTCTCCATTATTCAACGGAACGATTAACTGATGTTTTCAACCTGATTTACCGCTAGGGGGGGAAAAAAAGAAAAAAAAGTCCAAGGGTTGGAGACATAATATAATGCTGTCCTGGAAGTGGCGCGGCGGGGCACGAAAGTGGTGAGGTCCGAGGGTTAATTGATCGCGCAGAAAATAATTACCGCACTTGGACTGCAGAGGAGAAGTGGGCGTGTGGGCGATGGCGCGCGCGCACACACACACGCGTGCGCGAGAGCCAGTACCACCACCACCGTCATTTCAAATGAAAAATAACTGAATTTCGTTGATACAAAGTAATTGTGTTTGTTAATTGGCTGACTCTCGCAGGGGCAAGGGAAAAAAACAAACCAAACAGCTTTTAATTCTTGCCTCCCTCCTGCAGTCGGATAATTGAAAAGCCCTCAGTTTAACGCAGCTCCCTTTGATGTTGTCGCTGCTGTTGTTGTCCTTCCTTTGTCCTGATTTTAATAATTGCTAACTTTTCCTATGTTTATTATCAACGTGTCCAAGGGTTTCGCGCGCGTAAATTCTTTAACGAAACTTTGATTAAATACGCACGCAGAGGCTTCGTTAATTTTACGTTTGGTCATTGTTTTACAAATGAGCTACATTTACTACCTACTATTACTATTATTATTGTTAATATTATGATTATGATTGTAACGAACAAAAACGTCGATGTGCCAGATAAAATTTTAATGCTTCCAACCGAGAGGGTGCGGCGTATACCTAGAGTATTCATGATATTTGGAATGAAACGAAAAATATGAATGACGATTGTTGAAACGTTATGACACAGCATGTTGTACGATTTGAATAAAAATGATGCTCGTGTACAGCTTTTTGTTGACGACCAGTATCAACTGGTACGTACAAATACTTGCACACGTCAGTGTATGATATGATTACTTTAGTTCCTTAAAATCGAGTCCTTGCGAGGCATTCGTTGAGAAAATTTCAGTTTTTTCAACGTTCAAATATACCTGCCCAATTGCAACAGAGATTATTTGTTGGTTAGTAATGAATCGTGCACCACATTGGCCGAGCACTTTGGGCTGTAAAATTCTGATTGTTAGCTGGGGAGAGAGGGAGAGAGACAGGATCAATAACTTTGAACGGCTTTATTAGCGAGCATTAACTTGTGTTCGTACCGCAAGTGCTTCAACGCGCGCCCAGTCGTATTATTATACACTTGAAACACTATGCCCGCGCAGCGAGCAATGCTTGAAAAACCCAAGTTGGTCAGGCACGCAGCAGAAGCCCAACTTTGTCTGGTTAATGATAGCCGGAGAGAGAGAGAGAGAGAGAGAGAGAGAGGTAGGGTGTATATAGTAGGGATGAGTCAAGATTTTCGGTACAGGGATGAGCATGGGAAGGGGAGGAAAGGTAATTAATTAGAGGGTTTAACCGCAGCGTTTTAGCGTACACGCGCATGTAGCGGGCGGCGGGGGTGGCGTCGGCTCGGTCCGGTCGCGTACGTTGTTTCCGACTGCAAACTAAATTTAATATCGCGCAGATTACAATCCTCTTGGATTATTTCGCTTGGCACGGAAGATGATGGGGAGTTGCACCTCGAGTTTGCACGTAGACAATATACGTGGTAATGTATTATTATACACTACTGATTAATATACATACGTAGGTACACACAACAACACTATACCTGCACGACGGACAAAGGAGGGCCAGATTTGACGAGTTATAAGTAGTATAACACTTATGATAATGATGATGACTACGATGATTCCACTATAAATGCGATGATACAGGATTCAATAATCAACCTTGCCGATATATTGTACACATGTGGGTTTGAAAAAATCCAAACACGGAGGCACTTTATGATTTTATATCTGACTATATGAGTATTTGCTCAAAGTTCGTCTCAATCTTTGGTGTTTTGGCATGTGCGTTCGAGACAAATAGTAATGATGTTAATATTGATAGGAAGTAGTTATATTTTATCGCTACAGCGCAAATTTCTGTTTTACACAATTAGTTGATGCGGTGCTCTTTTTTTTAGCTTACTTTCCTGCTGCTACCTTGCACACAATTTACACGATTCCTTTTCTCCTCCATCGGATTTTTCTTCTATCTCGCTTCTCGATTTTCTTGGGCTTTCGCTCGGGCACTCGAGGTGTACATCAGTCGAGTGAACAACCTCGTGAGCAACATACAATGATGCCGTTGCTACCGCGCACACCGAAGCCTACATACATGCATATTATGCCGCGTGTGTGTAATACGTACAATTTGATTAAGATTCAAGGGCAGCGTAATGGTTTTGTTGGGTACTGCTTTCTTCGACAACTAAATACATACATACATACATCCATCACTCGTGCCGAAGCCCTGCGTATTTTCCTTGATTGCAAAACGAAGCCCTATAGGGTGCTGCTGTTTGTCCAGTTCAGTGTACTCTTTTTGCGATTACTCGTACCGTAGTATTCACTATAACTGCCTCTTTGCTGGAGAAAAAAAAATATTAATAACCAATGTAAAGAGAGAGAAAAAAAAAAGTGAAGTTCATTGTTTTTTTCATGATCGGGCGTATATTGTTTGTAGTTACTATACTGATGATCAAACGAATGTATCAGCAGCGTAAGGTATCAAAAGTCCGACAGTTCTGACCTCCACCACTGTAATCGTCTCGTATAAGACTAAATTCGACGTGCACATTTTTTCCAAGACTCGAAAACACAATGAGCCACCGGGGACTTACTTACTGGTGCTGCTGACAATTAGGAATGCGGAAAGTGCTCATCGGAGACTCTGGCTCCCTCTCGTCCTGAGGTTTTTTAATTAATAGCGTCAGCCAAAGCTGGCCTCGCCTGCAAAAGCACAACGAAGGTTTAGAGTTTAGCGTCACGAAAATACAAGGTGCTCCGACGCTTCTTTCATCAACCGATGGGGGGGGGGGGGGTGGGACAACTACTGGGGCACGTAGCTTGAAATTTAAAAACGTATTTAAATCTTGAAACAACCGTGCGGCAGAACTTGGGAAAAATCTCGATCCAACCTCACATTATTCACTGATCAACGTTACAACGGTTGAAAGTGTTGCGATCAATTGATTACACAAGGCACACCGCAGAAGATGTTTCTTCTTTTTTGCCTTTTGAAAACTCGAGGGTGCGATTCTTGCCGCGCTGCTCGAAAATATATAAACTGCGGGATTTCATAGCTGCGGACGAGAAAAATTGAACATCGGGCAATCAAGCGCTCGGGCTGCGACACGGGTTGTGACGTCGACATGCGCGATTTATGTGACCGTATTAGACGAGACATCCCGTTCCGTTTTGCAGATCCGCCCGGCTGTAACAACAGCAACAATTTTTATTCTGGCCGGGGGGGGGGGGCAATAACTCTCGCAATAACTCGCGAGCCGACGACTTTCCTCGAGCTGCGGAACAATATACCCCAAGCTCGTGTCAGGCAAAACTGGCAAAGTGGCAAAGTGGCGCCCGACAATCCGGGGGTATATATAGTAGTGGTGTGGCTATTCTCACCTACGCGTGTTTGCCCGAGGAGGGAGACGGCCGAGTACCCAAAGGGAGCGATGCCAAAGGCTGGAGTAGGAGGAGGGGGTCACCGCCTCATGTTCAGCGCGAGCGCGGCCTGTCGCCAGCAGCAGCTGCCTGTGAAATGTTTATGAAGCCCCGACTAATTTATCACACTCACGCGGGGCAGGGGGTAGAGAATATGTCACTGGAGGCGCGAGGGACAAAGAGATTGGCTCCAACGTCAGTAGCGATCGCGTTTACGCGTAAGTATTCAGTGAACGACAAGTTCATGTTTTTATGGGTATGCATATATGCTACTTGCACAATTTTACGATATGGGGTATCGGTGGGAGTGGCGAGTACAACGATTGCCGCACTCGTGGCTCGCATTCCTGGTATGTGACACCCGTGGTACTGCCCACTATTATTCGTTTTTGGGATGGAAGCCGAATGTATTATATGAGCCAAAGTTGGGAAGATCCGAGGAGGAATTTAAAAGAAACAAACCGCACCGAAGTGCTGAGGTTATAACGTTAGATCGTTTAACCTAACGCCACTACTTTTGTATATCAGTATTGGACGCGAGCGTAGGTAGTATATAACCTATCTACGCGCGTGTATAAATATGTAAACACGTATAATTTCGAGCTCTCGAAAATCACTTTGAAAAACTACGATTAGCATGCAGGGCACGTACATGGGCCAGGTTATACGGCGGCGGCGCATCGTGGGAGCAATTATTTCATGCCCCGGGCGCGGCGCGCGTCTTTCAGATGCAAATGTAAACGCACGCGCCAATATATATATATATATATATATATATATATATATATATATATACATATATACGCGCAAGTGTAGTAACTGTACGTCCCTGCATAATTTTTTTTTTTTATTCTTTTCCTTACCCGTACGCACTCCCACTCACGCACACATGATAGTAATAATAATAATAATAATAATAATAATAAGCATATAACGTGGTTAGGTACAGGCAGCAGCTGCGAGCGGAGGGAAGGTCCGGGGCGACCATCCACCGAGTAGCGTGAAAATGTGGAAATGCATCGCTCTTTAATAAAACACGCTCGGGGACACGAGATCTTGGCCGCGGAGGGAGGATAGATATACATAGTACATGCAAAGTGTAAAGTGGCGCGGACGATGAGCCACAGGGGACGCCGTAATCCCTTTACCCCCGGCCCTGAGGATGATGTCATGTATGTATATATATCTATATATATAATACTGCTCCATCCGGTGCGGCTCTTGGCTGTGCACTTGAGCAACTTTAGTGGGTACCTATATTCTAACCACCACCTGAGTTATGTAAACCTTACTCGCAATGAATTTGAGTCGTCTTATTGCGACGGCTTACCATCCATCCATCCATCCATCCATCCATCCCCTGATCCCCGGTGTGATTTGAAGTCGCAGCCTGCACAACTACTGTGCAGCGCGAGTCCGACGTGAATTTGTCGAATCATCAATTCGTTATTTCGTTTCGTTCGCTCATAACGTGTTTATATTTATATTATATCAATTTTATCATCATCCTTACAAGTACTATTTCCGCCAAAAATAATATCTACTGCTTTTGTCAAACTACAACAGTTTCAATGGTATTTTCAGTTGAAACAATGCGATTCGGATGATCCAAAGGGACCAACGAGATCCTTACAATAAGAAAGTTCAATCTGGTGTACGATACTTTTGAATGATTGAAAAGGAATCAAGCGTTGCCAGGCAAAGAGTCAAACTATTGTTTACATCTTTATCATTTGTTTTTTCATCAATATCAAACTCTAGCGGTAAATTAATGTACTGTTACTTCAAACCCGACGGCAGATATTCATCGATGGATTCGTACCTTGACATAGTTATGCAAGACGAATAAAATGCCGCAAGGTATATAAATCATGATGCGTTATTAATTTTCCCTGCTCACAGAATACTTGATCAAACGGACGCAAAAAAAATCCTAACACATTCTTTAGGCTGCTTATTTCTCTCAAGTTTTTATCAAAAAATAACAAGTTATGTCATTTTTCCGAAAAAATTACTCATGGAAAAGTCAAAACTTGTCAACTTTTGACAATAACTGTTGAATAATAGACGCTCTGAAGAATAACTTTGGTAGCAGCAGCAGCAGTAGCAAAGGAAACAAATATAAACAATTTACGTGACATAGTTGCGCTCTGCTGTTATGGGCAAGATTATGGTGACGATAAAGTCGTTGGATGCAGACAACATGAGGAAGAGAAATTCATGTTTGTGATGTATTGTGTCTTGCCCATGTGCTGCCATGTATCATAAATACCCTTCAAAGAGTTTCTGGACCTTGGAGCGCAAAGGGATAAACTTAAGGGTCGTTTCACGCTACGGTTAACTCGGTTTTCACGGAAACTAAGCTAACTCACTCTCTTTGCTCTCTTGTATTTTGTCTTTTCGTTTTAGTTTTGTAGAAAGAAAAAGTGTGATGATTTAAAGAAAATGCCAATCACATAAATATATCGCATATCGTTTAAATACACGCCAAGTAAATTCTAGCACAATATGCCGCTTGGTAAATATAATTATCATAAGGGACAAATTGACATAAAGTGATACTCTAAAAAACATCACAATCAATGTGGTGAATAAGTATTACCTAACTTATACGAGTATCTATTATATGCGAGTAAATAAGCTTAACCTAACTTCTCAGATATTGGCAATAATTTTTCACCCTGCTCACAATATTACATGCTAGTTCAGAATACAACATAAATCTCTGCAAAAAGCTCAAAATTATCCAATTACTTAGTTTGTATAATTGTGGCATAGCATATTTTTAAATAACGAAATGTAGGATAACAGTCGATATCATTTGTATTTATATCCTAACTACCACCCTATACTTCAAGTCTTGTATTATACTAGCTTTTTATTTCATTACTTTCTCAAGACAAATAGTTATTTCCAATCGAACTCCTATCTCCAACAAAATTTTGTAATATTAAGATTTATTTGTTGATTGTAATAAATATATTAAAATTTCGTCGACTCCACCCATCAAACTATGCAGCAGCTTAGGGCGCTTAAGTCCTGTAATCGCATTTATAGGCATATTGTTCACTGAAAAATCGATTGCAGTTGACAAACAATTAAATGTAATTAAAATTATTGTACTCATGAGTGAGTAAAGAATAAAATCTGCTCGTAGTTATAATGGTATGATAATAATACTAATAATAACAATAATATTATAAGTAATGAACAAACGACCCACTTGCGTATTACAATTTACAAATGATGAAATCGCAAACGATATTTTGCATTTTTAATGAGTTTAAATAATCGTGTGAGTAAGTAAATGAAGCTTGGTAAATCGGCGACTGTTTGTAAATTAATTATTTTTATTTCAGAATGCGACTAAGTTATTCTATACCTAACATTGGAGGGATAGAAACGGCCTGTCGTCAGTTTGACGAGAAAATCTTCAGCCAGTAAGTACAGACTTGAATTATGTTTTCGATTGGGTCTTTATAATAAATCAATATAATCGACGTAAACATTTTTTAACTTAAAAAAAATATCACTCGTTTAATATTTTAACAACAATTAATCGAATTATTCACCGTTTATAAGTAAACAAAAGGTTATAGGATGAGCCAAACTTGAGTTTGTAATTGAATGAAGATTAGTAAGAAGGGTTTTATTGACTATCAACGTCTGTAAAGTTAGCATGGTATACTTTGATCTCAACTCAATGATTTTCCGAATAAAAGTTTGTAGATTTTTGTAGTTTGATTTTTGTTTTCAAGACAGTTATTTGCGATGCTAACTTTGGCGGAAACAGTAAGGGCAAAGTTGTGCAGGGTCATAATTCGCTTTTCGATAAAATCGCGGGTCTGTAAGAATTTTTCAATTTTTCGGAGCTCCCAGATTATTATTATAAACCTCCCTGCAAAATATTTGTAGTTATTATATATGTAAAAATATGTCAGCTACAGTCGGCTATTCTCTTCTAATCAGCCGTTAGTCGTATTGTTCCTCCTCCTCTCTAGGAGAGCTCGTGCTTCCACCGCTGCCTCCGCTGATGTTAGGATGTTAGTCGGGCGTTATGTAATTATTATTCGTTGTAGGGTCTCGCTTTCTTTTTATTCCCCCCCATGGCGTTGTTACTTCGTAATAGAGCAAAGAAAGAAGCAACTCGGTGGATAATTAGGTAGGCAGGCAGGCAGGTACATACATCACCACCACGCGGCAGGATAAAATCTATTTGCGAGCTCATACCTACGCGTGTACACGACCTGCTCTTCTTCTTATTACAAGCGTCGTCGATGTTCATCGAGTGCGGGCAGCAGCATCATCATCCCGTCGGCGCGGGAGAAAAAAAGCGTTCGAGTGTTGTTAAGCCTCGGTGCGCTTACGCGCGGTACTCATGTATACATACATTGTACACCACCGCGTAATACGTTAAAGCAGGGTGTATGGGTACTATATGTAGATGGGAAAGGGAGGGGGGGGGGGGTAAGCAGAGGGGGGGGCGCCGAGCGCAGCAACAAAATTAGCATTTTTTCCCGTCAGCCCAGATAACCTGGGTGCGTGTGCTCGATTATATATATACCTGCTGCCGAGAGGAGAGATGCAACGTGGCCCTTGCTGGTGGTGGTGCACTGTAATGGGAAAAATATTGCATGTATTTACCGAGAGGGTCTTTTTGTCCAAAGATTCTTCGATCGAAGCAGCACAGTGCATTCTAACATCGCATCTATTGGGCCATGCATTTATAACGACAGCAACGATGATGATGATGATGATGATGATGGCCTATTTACAATAATCTAGTCCACCCGTCTCGACTTTTGCGCATGTTCGTCCGACGACGAAGAGATGAATTTTCACGCGCCCAGCGACGAGTGCGACGACTCGGCCCCGATGGAATTTTCCGTACCAACATTTGCATATTCAACGCCACGACGCAAACTCCCCGTGTCCATATTTCAATTTCTTAAGAGCCTTTCTCGATCGTGCCCATGTGCGGGGCAGCAGCAGGGCTACCGAGGCTGCTGACCATGCCATCTGGTGACTCTGACTGCTGTACAATGAGTTCGCGCGGGCGAGTGCGCGTTCGTATGCGAAAACTTGGAGAGGCGGACCGAATGGACTTTGCGAGAAAGTTTGTAATTTGAGCTGCATATTTTCGCGCAGACGCCAACTCGCGAGACTTCCTGCCCGATGTACATTGCGGAGATAAGACTAAATTTATTAATCACTTTGGTTCGTGATTGTAATCTAACAGCAAACAGAGTTCAATTTCCATTTGACAAGTTTAACGTTCAACTACTTAGTCAAGCTCGTTTACATTGTTACAAGTTTTTCTTTGTTGATTTTTTCTTTTGCGTCATGCAACACTCACTTTACAATCACTCATTTTTTATTTCATTTTAACACAAGATTCAAAAATCGTTTCGATCCCCAGTTTTTTGTGAAATACAATCTTATTTAGATCCACCGTTCGCCGATAAAATAAACGAGAAAGGCAAAGTTTTCAAACTTTCACGTGAACACGGGTGTATACTTATATATACTTGTATACCCTGCACGGTGTGTACGTATGCTAGCTGTATGTACATATAGCGCTCAAGTAGAAAGCACTCGGGTTTGGTCAGACAGACCGACACACGTATGTACATGTATACGCGTTCCTCTCTTGAATCCGGAAACTTTGTATTTCCTCTGCCACGTGAAAGATGCGGGAATTCAATAAAATCATGCCTTCGCATCCGAAAATAGTACTTGCATAATGTTTTTTCACACTGATGCACATTAAAACTATCGAATTGAACACTATGGTTTCCAAGCTATTCTGTATAATCAAAAACTCTGGAAAATCTATCCACGTTTAACACTCGGATTTTTTTACTATAATCATTGATGGATCGGGAGGGTGAGGGGCACCAGTTTTATAAAGCAGTTATGGTTTTGGCTATTAATTAATCATAGAGGACTTGGTTATACATGTAAGACTTACCTGGAGAAAATTTGGTGGATCGGAAGAGATGCTTTAGTAGTGTTGCTGTGTTCCCGGACGAGTCGTGTACGTGAACAATTCTGGTTGCGTGCTTATTGTGCTTTTTTTACTATATTTTTCTGTTTTTTTTTTTCTCTCTCATTTGGTGCTGCCGCTACTCCCGTCACTTCCACTGCTCATTCCTACTCATGTGTACCAAACCCTGACTTATCTGAAACCAAAACAGGATCAGGCTGACGTTACAGGTTGACGAACGACACACAGTCTATGGTACACATACATTTACTCATAGAGTACACTAGCGGTATCTTGATTCAGAAACCGCGAAATTCAAATGTTTTAACTATTTATTGGGTAAAAAAATTGATAATTCTAAAATAAACAGTCATAACTTTCCTGAGTAATTGTTCGTGTCGCAGATGTAATTGTGGAATCGTTACTCTATCGTTAGTGCACATATCTTTCGCAATTTTGTTATTCATTAAGACTGGCATTTATCGGATTGTAAAGTATAGTTTTGATACCATTAACTCATACCTCATCCACGTTGACTATGCCATAATTATACGAGCGAATCAACCTTTATTTTTTGTTCAATAATAGCCGTTGGGCGTTCACCAAGCACCAAACGCGGCGTGAGAGCAAATTTTTATGAAATCATCTGCATCACGAGAAAAGAATGGGAATAAGAGGGTGATCTGCGCTGGGTAGACGTCTTTGGATGGAACAGGCAGGGACGAGAGGAGGAGGAGAAAGGTTGAGGGAGAAGAGAGAGCATATCTCCTTTCTCTCTTTTATCCTGTCTCTGCAGACGTGGGTATTACGAAGGGAAGAAAGGCTCCGGTCCCTTGTACTGGACCGCTCAACGGAGAACTCTGCGCAAGAGCTCCGCAAAAGAAAGCAGGGGGGCTATCGATTTTCGCGAGCAAAACTGCTATGTCTCCGTTGCTTTGACGATTCCCCGGGATCCAGCTCAACGGTACACGACAAACAAAAGTAGGTACATGTATTGCGTTATCTAACGATCGGTACGTATATTCTCTTACTACCCATCACAAAGAAGCTTGCATATTTCAGTGGCAGTGAAATATGCATGGCACTCTCTCTCTCTCCGCGGGAGGTCACGTATTGGTCATTTCACGAGATCTTCCTTACTCAATGTCCCCCAGACATTTACAAAAACATACGACACATTTAACTTTGTATTCTTAGAATCTGTTTAAATATTTTTAATATTTCATCACCCATGAAAAAACTTGTGCCAGTCCTAAGGCTTCGGATTCTGAATTTCAGTAGAATTTCGTCATCATCGCGATCTATTTCTTATGTTTTTACATCAATGCAGTCAAGTGCATTTTGGTCTTTTGTGATAACAGTGAGCCCAGAATTTATTGCACTTTTCTCGATTCCACGAAACTGGAGAAAAAAGTCGAAAAATTTGTCAACACTCGATTTTATAAAACTCCAAATGTGCCCAGCAGGTGGTGCAGCGGATAATTGAACGGCGATAACTCTCGAGTGCTCAAATAAATGGATTTTCACGGTACCGAGTGTTTGCAAATCCCCATTAAAGTTCTCTAGTTTTCTATCATTCTACTGGTTTCTCGCTTCTCTTGGCCTACGACGCGCGACGTGCGATAACAATAAATTGCCCCCACCCCCTCGCAAAGGCACTTGCCGTGCAGGAAACAACGCATCGACCACCGGCCGTCTGGACGGCGGGGGAAGGGCACGTAAAGTTGTGGCGGAGGAGAGGCGCGAGGGTCCAGCTTAAGGTTGGCTCCCCCTCCCCCAGCAGTGCCACTCGAGAAATTACTCCGGCGTACCTACTATTATGATTCGACGGATAAAAGTAAATGACGGGAGAAGCTGAGAGAGGACGTGGGGGGGGGGGGGGGGGGGGC
>JAPYYV010006162.1:0-20322 GCA_030522625.1 Copidosoma aretas | reverse complement strand
TTTTTTTTTTTTTTTTTTTTTTTTTTTTACAAGAAACTATTGACACAATGTATGGTTTCGAGTTTAGGAAAAAAAAAAAAAGTTTTGTATCAGAAAAAAAATTTGTTTCTAGATTCTTGGTTCGCTAATTCATGATTCCTCCCTCTGTACATTCTTCTTGATTCTCAGACATTTAAAACTTACGTATACATTGGGAAATTTATTTACATAATTTGTACATCATTTCAGTTTTCCATTGTACAGTCTGCTACATAAGGTAATGGTTTTTTTTTTTTTAATAGTAATAGTTTGCCATCGATGTCCTTTTCGAGTTGAGTTTATTTCTGCAAACATTTTATGTCATGAGTATCCTTATTTTTATTGCTGTATGCATCAAAGTAATGTAAGAGGTTCATACATCAAAATAATATAATCTTGGATATTTTGCATGAAACATTGATCAGACAGCTCTCAAATCGTTATAATCGACTATTGTCATTCGTAGTTAAGAATGTTACACAAAGTTAGCAGCATCAGTAATTTCAGATATGATCTTTAATAATGATGTAAATATTCTTATAAAAACAATAAACATTGACATGTAAATGCTCTAGGTAAGAACAAAATATCATTACCATGTTGTGATCTATAAATCATCCTCTGTAAAAACTAAAGTACATTTATAGTAATCAAACGTAATGAGTGACTCGAAGATCTTTTATCAAAAATGATATATTTTTTACGAACAATACGGAATGTACAGTATAGCTCCCCTCTTGTAATTGATACGAGAACGTTGTCTAATATATGACTCGTAAAACGAACAATATCTTTTTCAAAAGCCAGTGGAGAAAAAAGCCCTGCAATCATACAGATGAGTAGTCAGCTAGCCACGCTTTTTGAATCTCTTCGAACTGCATGACTTGCACGAACGTCAATCGAGGTCATGTAGTTAACAACTGACTGAAAGCTAGAAGTGTCTGAATGCTCTCATGGAGAGACAAGGATCATAGTTATTTTCATTCATAAACCACTTGAATACGGAGTTTAATGTACTCTTGGTATAAAAATCAGAACCAATCCTATCGTATGACAGAAAAAAAAACATTGAACTAAAAAAAGAAACTCTAGTAAAATTAACGTGTTTCTCGAAAGGTCACGCTTGATCAAAAAGAACAAAACATAAAACCAGAATCAATAAACAAAACAAAACAAAAGAGAAAAAATAAAAATCCGAAAAAACAAAAAAAAAAAAAAAAAAAAAAAAAAAAAAAAAAAAAAAAAAAAAAAAAATTATTCCTCCTCACTGTGTGCAAATGGACCCATACACACGGCGCGGACTCCAACCGGCGAACGGTAGAGCCGCGTTTAAAAGTGACGAATGCGCGCGGGGCTTCCGGCACGTGAGATTCGCAGCAGTCGTTCCTCGACTTGAGTCACGACGCTCGCGAGGGTCCCGCTCCGCCGGGCCATTACAGTCGATTATTTTCCCCGGGCGGCGTATATACATATACACGTCAGCGACGCCTTATCTGTCGATTGATTCAGCCTCGGAACGATTAACGAACTCCCGCGGCCCTCACGCGAGTGGGGAGAGTTCGGCCGATCTTTTATTCCATCCCCCCCTCCTCCATATACACGTTCGAGTGGGTATGTACATATGCGGGCGAACGGGATTCCTTCGGTTGGCCGATGCTGCTGTTGCTACTTGGAGGTGGTGGTTGTTAGGTGGCAGGTACCTGTACCGAGATGCCGCGGATTCGTTGCTCGAGGCTCGTGCGCCTGGGGTGATTCTTTTTTCCTTCATCAGCCTCCTTCTTCTCTTTGCTCGCGAGGGCGAAATCGCCAGAGACGTATGGGCCTGAGGAGAGGAGAGGCTTTCGCATTTCTCGTACATGCGCAACGGCAGTTTTTCGATTCCCCGAAAAGCCCCCCCCCCCTCTCGCTCGTACGCTTCGGTGTAGTACAGCGAACGATGTTGAGCAGAGCGGTAATAAGTTTGCGGGTTCGAGGTCGTTTTTTACAAGAGCCGGATTGGCTTTTGTTTTTTTTTGTTTTCTTGAAGATTGTGGTTTTGGAAGTTTTCTTAGCTAGAAATTATTTGAATTTTAACGGGGAAGGTTTGTATGTTTTTTTGTGTTTTTTCTTTCGTGTAAAAAGATGGGCTTTAGATAAGGTTCTTTAGTCGCAAAATTTTTTAACAGTTGCGCTGTTTTCAAGCCATTTCACAGTGATCTTACTATCTTATGACAAATATTGATTGTCACGTGACTGAAGCTTTTTCATTCGTTCTGTGGTTGGTCGATACTGGCTGAGAGCGGGCAAATTTAGAAACGAGATTTTGAAAAATTGAATAAAAAATAATAAAAAATAAAAAAATTGAAACTATCTGTGATAAAACAGAAAATATTTTTATTTTTCATCAAAAATAATGGAAATTAATATGTTTGATTAACAGTTGGGGTTTGGCGTGCGAAGCGTGCAGAGGGTGGAACCGCCTAATTATATAAATGACTGAAATAATATATGACCATCAGGGGCGCAACAACTACAAATCTATGGGGGGGGGGTCAACAAAAATGTTTTTATTGCTCTATACGTTTTGGAATCGTATGGGTTTGATTTTGATTTTATAACGAGTCCAAGGAAAATTTACCCCCTTGACCCCCCCCCCCCCGTTGCAACGCGTTGTTGCGCAGCTGATGATTATTGCTATAAATTATCATTAAATGCATGCACTTTGTCATTTAAGAAAATTTTTGAAATATTTTTGAAATGTTTAATTGAACCGAACTTCATTTATCGGACTGAAGACTAATTGTCCAATGTGTAATTTTACGTGCCCTCTTTATAAATAACACATAGTGTACGTGAATGCCTCGTTGACAATTATAACAGTCAAGGCCACTTAAAAAAAAAAACGACAAATAACAAATAGTTTATACACATTTTTTTATATATTTGAAAAATCAACGGGCTTAAAACCCTTCACAATGTAAAGTTATATTATACTAGCTACACTACTAAACAGTTACTTGGACATAATAAAGTTCCAAATTAAAGATTTTAAAGTCAATACAGTACGTGCAACCACAACCCTGCCTGACAGCTGGTTCAATAGCCTTCTTAAGCGCGGAACTACAGAAATAATAGGTATAATTTCAAGTTGCCCCTGAAATTCCAAAATTGCTTTTTTGGTTTCTAATTGTATATTGTCTCTCTTTAAAGGCAAACAAAGCCGTAACTTTATCGAATTGTATGATAAAGTAAATAAATAAAAAGGAGCAAATATAGATATAAAATAAATTTTTTTAGAATGATAATATTAAATTTATGAAAATATTGTATGTTATCAGAAGTTAAAAGAAGTTAAAAACACTACCCTTGAAAATATAGAAAGAAATCAACAGAAACGATTGTATCGAAAGTTGAGTGAAAGAAAGAGTCAACTTAGATTTTAGTCGAAGAAGGTGTCAGTTCAAATTTTCGTCGAAGAAGGTAGCAGTTTAATTTTTGTCTAAAGACAAAGTCAATTTAATTTTTGATCAAAGACTGTGTCAGTTCAGAAAAAAATTTATTCCTTTAACTTTGTAATGGCAATATTGTTGACAGAAACCACTGTCTAAGTCCCTGTACTTTACATGGAGAGAAATTTTGGACTGTAAGATCTCGCTTATTCATTGGACTCTTACAGTTCGATATAATAAGGCTATTACAGCCTAATGATTAGACTCGTACAGTTCGATGCAGTGCCATGCGCTAAGAACTCAAGTCTTTGGACTCTTTCATAAAAATCTCGAGGCTCGTTATTGGATCGTAGCCCGAGAGAAGGTGAAGCAAGTTCTTATATGTATGCAGCTAGAGGTGGACTTTGACAGGATGCTAAAAGCAACTTCTAGCTTCCTGTCTCCATAGAGTCTCTACAGCACGAATTTTGAATACTTTGACAATATCATAAACAATAGTAACCATACACCTAAAAGTACCTTGTTTGCGCATTAATGATAAAATACATTAACGCAAATTTTTCCAACTTTCTTCAAAAT
Organism: Copidosoma aretas; assembly: GCA_030522625.1. Lineage (NCBI taxonomy): Eukaryota > Metazoa > Arthropoda > Insecta > Hymenoptera > Encyrtidae > Copidosoma > Copidosoma aretas. The sequence goes on along the minus strand of JAPYYV010006162.1, from coordinate 16,297 downwards.
TAAAATTAACTTCACACAAACATTACCTCTTAACTGACTGGAAATAATGCTGGAAGCTGCATCTGGACGTTGGAAATCCGACAATGATAAACTTAATCTTGACGTTGAAATTTACTTTCAGCATCCCGTCAAAATGTATGTTGTAGAATCTGTTGTCAGAGCCACTGTTGTAGTGTTGTGCTTGAGTCAACGTGGCGTCTTGCCGTCTTTGCGTCTACAACACCACTGACTGTCACGCACAAAAAAGCTGCGCAAATTCCAAAATCACGCTATGAGCAATGCGCGGCTTGATGGAGTGATCCTACTACGCAGCTGCGCAGGGTATCTTGACTCAAACGCAACAGTGCCTTTGCAACAGGTTGTTCTACATACATTTGGGCGGGATATTGAGAGCAGCTTCTAGCGTCAAGATGTAGTTCACACAGTCAGACTTCAAGCGTTTAGACGCAGCTTCTAGCATCAAGTCCAGTCGGTTAAGAGGTTATGTTGTTTGTACAAAGAAAATTCTAATTTTTCAACAATTTACGTTCATCAAATGTGTTTTACTTAATTTACTTGTGTTATTCATACACAAATTGGGCACTTCTAGGCTTATGCGTGTTATTTTTTATTAAATTGTTGCAGAATTTAAATTTTGCGCTATAGTTACATCATGGATGCTGGAAGCTGATTTCCGCGTCCCGTGAAAATGTTTTTTTTAATTACACTAGCAGTGACTTAATTCGATAAGCGGGAAGTATGATATCCACTAATCGAAGAGGTTATGTTATGGAACCAGCCAATAGGAATACAATGTTCAAATTTCCCGCTTAACAAATCAAGCCACGGTTAGTGAATATACATGATCTATACATGGATAAATTTTGCATAGATGAATAAACAAGCCAACTTTTATGTATCGCAGACCGTCTACGTTGATTAATTAAATAATAAGTATTACATGAATAGGCAAATAAGATGAACGTAACACGTCATTATTTACTTTTTGTAATACATAAATTATGTTTCAATGAAAAAATCCTTTATGAATACGTACTGCAAGGGGTCTTTGTTTATTCTGTAAATATTTATATATATATATATATAGTATGATTGATAGACATATGTATAAATTATATACTAACGCACTCCGGAGCATTTTTTTTTATTTTCTTGACTTTATTATTAAAAAAATACTTTTCCTTAGTACCGTGATTAGTCCTTGCTGACTATTTCAATGATTAAATCATGAACGCATCCCAAAGTAACTTTCATTGATCAATTAAATATCTGTTGTAACACTCCTTGCAAAAATGAATATTCGCTGACTGCAGAAAGACATACAGCGCCTCTTGTTTTAAAAGTGGTTAAAGGCGAAGGAATAATATAATACTGATACCATTAGTTAAATGTAAGAATTGTAACAAGTCAAAATAAAAGCTTGTAAAGTAGGGTTGTGTTCTGAGAACAAAAGCAGTATTACTTTTCAATACGCGACAAGTGAAAAAGTAAAGGTAAAAAAAGTCTTCTTTCGTATTTCATTCATTTTTACCACCTTATTCTAGGTTATGTAAATGTAAACATTAGACTAAGTAACGACATTTTCCTACGAATGAAAAAATAATGTACGTACGTATTTTTATTTTCATGACTTTTATTTAATCATAATTAACCATTGTTAAAAAATAATAAATATTCAAGATATTTATATCATTTGCTATACCGTTATACAATAGTAGCAGATGTTTTTTGTACTTCGCCTCGGAAATTTTCGCCACCATGGACGCCTCGATCATGGAGCTTACCTCCTCTACCTTTCTGCAGTCGGCGAATAGCTCCAAAATAAACAAAGATGCTTTGCAGTATGTAGGGATTCGCTAATTTGTTTACAAATATACTCTCTAAAATAAACCAAGACCCCTTGCAGTACGTATTTATACAGGATTAGATCACTTGTTTATTGAAAAAAAAATGTATTCATTTTGTAAAGTAAATGGAGGCTCCCTGTCTTACGTTTATCTTATTTATTCTGGCAATACTAACTAATTCAAATAGTAAACGTAGACGCTCTGCAGTACATAAAAGTTAGATTGTTTGTTTGTGTATACAAACTTTACCCGTGTACTGAAAAAAATTTGGTCTGCTGGAGGTACACAATTTGACGAGATGCTTTTCCGCTCACGCATGGCTTACAAGTGGCATCACAGGTAGTGCAAGATAGAAACCACACAGTTGAGGGATCAAAGTAGGCCCACCGTGGTCCCGAATCTCGACCACGAGTGGCTGACAAATCTCTCCTTCATATTTTGTCCGATCACTCGTGGGAGAGATCTCGGACCACGGTGGTTCCAAATACATACACTCAACCGTGGTGCGTGCAGCCAGCTACAGGTGGTGCTGAGTGTAGGCCATAGTTGGGGGCTTTTGAGAACTATACATTTGTGGAGCGCGTTTGCTCCCGTTTTTGGTAGCAATATCAGACCAAATTTTTTTCAGTGTGTAGGTCATATCGAATGAAGATGTCCAGTTTCAGGTTATATATATATATATTTATATATTGGGTATAGGGACTTAGTCAGACACATCCCAGTTACGTGGTTTGTTTTTTATAGTGCTCCCTCAAAAGATCCTATCATAGTTTTTTCTTAAAAATTTGTCGTTGCAACGTTGTGTGCTATTAAGGAAATAAAAGAATTCTCTGCAGAAGCTGCCGGTGCACCTTAGGTACACTCACACAACAAAACTAATGTTGTCATAAGATATTTAAAAAATTAAATTGCTTCCTCATAGAGGAAGCTTTGTATAAGTAAAAAAAATTTTTTCTATAAATACGTTAGAAATGTTTCATACAGTGTCTAAAATTAAAAAATACCATTTTTAGAAAAAGTGTGTGTGTATGTGTGTGTGTGTGTGTGTGTGTGTGTGTGTATGTGTATGTAATCAGTCATATCTTAGGAACCCAACGGTCGATTTAAATGATTTGGGGCTTAAAATTTCTGTTTCAACCTCCTTATGGCGGCTAAAAAAAATAATTTGAGTTTTATACCTTATTAAGGTTTTTATAACGACTTTTATGGTCAAAAAACAGGTTTTTCACTTTGTTAAGGGTTAAAACAATAAAATTTGAATTTCGAGAGCTTTAAAATAACTCTAATAGTTCTTATTAAAGAAATACTAAGAATTTCGTGAAAAATCACTCATAACTTAGAAACATTTCGAGTGATTTCGATTGTTTGAGGCCTGAAATATTTGGTTTTGTATCCTTTTATTAATTCTTTAAAAAAATTCAAGTTTCATACCTCATTAAAGTTGTTATAACGACTTTTTATGTCCAAAAAGCGGTTTTTTGCTACTTTTAGGGTGGAAAAATTCAAAATCTATTGCTTAAATAGTTGTATGTCATAAAGCATTAAAACAGCATAATTTTAAACTAAAAAACAATTTTTTACGGTATCTGGTTTTATTTATTGAAGAAAATCTACAATTTTTTTTCTTGAACCAGTCATACCTCAAAAACCCTCTGAATGATATTAATCCTATAGGGCTTAAAATATTTATTTTTACAGCCTTCCATAGGTTCACAAAAATATATGACGTGCTATACCCCATTAAGGTCGTTATAGCAAATTTTAGTGCTAAACAACAATTCTTGCTGTTTTTTGAGTGAAAAAATTTAAATTTTATTTTATCAATAGTTATATTCTATTGATAATTGAATAGCTTTATATAATTCCATACAGTTTTAGCTACAGCATAGTTTTTTATGATTATTTTGAAATGTTTAAAAAAAAAACATGTTAATCTTACGTCTGCCATACAGTTTAGGTTATAACAATAAAATAACTTTAAATGTTTTGAAACAGGATGAAAATAAGACTTATTTATGAAATGAATAAAAATAGTCCGTTTACTAAAAATGAAATGATAAAATGAATAACTTTCTAAAATTTATCAATTTTCCATTTTTTACAGAAATTTCACGGTCATTAAAATATTATGTTTAGTTTTTATTAAAGAAATACTGAGATTTTTGTGGAAAATTAGTAATATCTTGGAAACCTTTCGAGTGATTTCGATGATTTAGGGCTTAAAATATTTGTTTCCATACACTTGTATTCATTTAAAAAAAAATGTCAAGTTTCATACCTTATTAAGGTTGTTATAACGATATTTTTTATGTCTAAAAAGTGTTTTCTTGATACTTTTTGGGTGAAAAAGTTCAAAATCGATTGCTTTATCTCATCGAGCATTAAAACAGCTTCGTTTTAAGTTAAACAAACATTTTTTTATAAGTTATGTCGTTTTTTTTATGGACGATAATCCAAAATTGTGTTTTTTTGATTATTGGTAGAAATCATAATCTTATTTTCGAAATAATTCCACATCATAGAGCATGAAATAGCTTCTTTTCATATTTTAAATCATTCTAATATTTTTTTTTTTAGTTAAATAATTGCAGAAGAATGTTATTGGGGAAGCTTTGTGCTAATTTATTGGCAGCAGTTTTTTATTCGATGAGCTCGAAAATTACGATTAATAGAATTGATTTTAATCGTGAACAGTTACGTACATGATAACCTTGGAAATTTAATTCATAACGTCTTTTCGAAATGTGATCGTTGTTTTTTATTTGCTTACCAAATCGTTATCGAGTGCCAACTTTTTTTATAGAATGTTTTACATGAGCTTGATGAAAGAAACTGAGACGGCGCTTGAATCATTAATCTCGCTTTAAAATAACTCCGAGAAAGAATGTTTTGCCTGACTCGCGTGTGCACCATAAATAAATGAAATCGGGGAATCCGCTCGTTGACTGTACAGCTGCTGAGTGACATGGAAATTACATTTTTGCCGTGCCTTATTCTGTTGGAGATATTTTGCTGCTAATTTTGGAGCGATTCGAATTTTTTTTACAGGCTCGTTAAAAAATATACGAAGCCATTAGCAGCGATGCGTCGCGTTTGGCGAGTCAACAATTTAGCTGCAAAAATTTAGCTGCACGGGCTTCCGGAAAATTTTGTGTTTTATAAACAAAGTCCTTACAGGTTTTGTTCGCTTATTTGATGACCAAATAGGTTTCAGTTCTCTAATTTTACAAAAACTCAAGGAGGCTCAGCACACCATATATAGTCAATAATGTATATAGGTAAAGTCATAACCACAGCCATATACATATATACAGCGCACGTTTTGCAGACGACGCTCTGACCTAATAACCTTTACTTTTCCTATTGTGTCTATATACTTCAGATATAAATATCTAAATAAAGTCCACAGCAACCTATATCTTTCTTATCTTTGAGTGAAAGAACGTTATATCAACTATATGTAACTAGTTTTTTGTTAATGTTTAAGGTGATTTGAGAAAGTTATGATGTGATTACCGGTGAAAACAGTGCCAGTCTTTATAAAAGCCTACATGTATAAGACGCTCACTAGTAATGTATTTTACAAAAAATTTTTCGCAGCAACCTATGCCAAAATTTTGCACAGTGGTAGAATTCCCACTTATTAATCATGGATTTCAATTTCATCCGTTTTTAAGGTGCTTCGATACATGTGTTGAGCCTCCTTAAGAAGAATATTTGGGAATCCTGAAAATTGATTGTTTTAATTTCTCAAAAAAATGTATTGTTTAACAATGTATTTTTGATGACATGTCTCTATTTAAATTCATCCACATATTCATAATAAAAATGAATGTAAGACAACAGAAAAATTCTGTACCAGTATATATTTTTATATAGTGATAGGTCATAACCTAATCACATTGACTTGTTGAGTTTCTGTAAAATAGCAAGAAGACAATCATTGATGACAAGTATCTTGAAAAAGTAGTACTACCTTAGAAAATAGCAGCTAACCTTAGTAGCTTTTTTAAAGACACACCTATTTTGGTATCCCCTTCCACTTTTTGCCCTAAAAACAGTTATGTGAAAAACAGTCGTAATATTAAAACGGAGAAAATTCGGTGAAAATCATGGTTGTACTATTTTTATGGGACCTTAGTTTGTATAGGGATGTAGTTATACCAACTCCAAAAGCAATAAAAAGAGCTTACAGACAACGAGCTTTTTCATTTTTGCACTGGTTGAGTCGAAAATGTTGATCAAGAGACAATTGGAAACCGTATTGTTACAGAAAAGTCTCATTTGCAGCAAAATCAGCACGTTTCAGTCAGTTCACAACTTGTCAACCGTAACTTTTGCACGTATATGGACTTTTCGACTGCTTATAAATCGCTGCTATGATCAAAGCTCGTCCCAAGCACTTTCCACTTCTTTCCGTGAGCGGATATCACCACTACATCCCGAGCTAAGACCTCCGCGAGTTTGAATAATTTGAAACGTACCCACGCAACAGAGATTGTTCCCGTCTCTAGTCCTGAGTTAAAAAAAAAAAGCCCCCCGCAATAAACAAAAGCAGCACCAACTTTTACATCAGCATCCCCGCTAAAAACCGTCAGCTCCAGTCCAGCGATCATCCGATCCACCCAACAATGCACCGCTGCATCTCACTCACCCAACAGCAACGTCCGCCCAATGGGCCATAAAGAGGCAATCAGTGTCTCCTCGTGAAACCAACGATCCCCCGCTCAGTCCTCTCCCTGAATACTCTTTTTTGCGCCCTTTCCAACAAATCGCAGAGAAACATCGAGCCAAGCCGGTGCACTGCCTACTAGTAAATGCGTATGAGCTTGGCCTCGCGTTGTGTGCCCCGTGTAAATCGCTGGCTGCTGATAACGGCGGAAAAATGGGCGGAAAATTAGACGCCGAACGCACGCGGTGCATACAGTGTGCATTGTCACGAGTGATAATTAACATGACAACCAATCATTACGATTTTTAGTATTTATAAATATAAACGTATTTCTTGTGTTTAGTCTGCAATAAAAATTATACACACGATTCATCGATAAAAATTGAAGTAACTTCCGAAGATAGTCTTGTATTAACATCTTTTTTTGCAATTAATCAATAATAAATATCATGTTCTGTGTTTCAATGTTTGTCTGCAGTTTTTTTTTCTTGCAATACACATTTATGATAATCGTAAACAAAAATTTTATGACATGAATGCCGTAATTTACCTCCGTTGGTCTTCATAGACATACTTTACTAAAAGCAAAATTCACGATGTCTTAAAAACTGGTAGAACACACTTTTAATCAATCATTATTACGTAATTAATTTTTAACGTGTTCATTAATTTTGCATGAAATTTATTATTACCTGCTCTTACTGAGCTGAGTCAAAGTAATGAATTATGTTATCAGACAAGAGGAGTAATAAATCAGAATGTAAAAACGCAAACGGTGAATGAACTTTAAAGCTAACTTGTAACTCGCAATAAAATAAATTATGAAAGAACGTAATATACTTGTTTGATGTTCACATTTGGATTTTCACGACAAATCAATGATTGTAAGTATTAATCATAGTAGCTTCTCATGTTTCATTTTGTGATTAAAGTGAATATTTCTTAATTAAATGAAATAAAAAACTTGTGGCGCAAGCCAAATATATTTTAAGTTCCTCAGCTTTTTGATGGATGGCAGTAGTACTCTGTACGGTCAACTTTGAGGGATAAGTAAAATATGTCCTTGGAGCAGAAATTACCCTTTAAAAAGAAACTTCACAAAATTGATGCTGTACATATTAATATCATCACAACAGTCATTAGAAATTCGAAGCACCAAAACTTCGCTAATGTTTTCAAATTCACGCATCAAGTAAACTCAAGATCGAGCTTTTATCCGAATATAAAAACGAGCTTAATGCGATGACGCATTCAAAGCTTCGTTTTGTCGTGCGCCCTCACTTCCGTGAGAAAAAGCTGGAAAAGCGAAAGCTCCTCTGAAACAGGCTGTGACTCGACGAACGTTGTGCAAACAAAGCTCCCGGAGCGTATACAAACGTTACTCCTTACGAAATTTATTATCCTTTATGCCGCGCGGTGCGAGGAAAAAAAAACAATAAAGACCGGGGAAAAAGAATAAAAGTGCATAATAACGATAGAAAGAAGCCAGAGATTCATGCGCGCGGTATGCGAAGAAAACGGAAAAGAAAAAAGCAGATGCGTATTACGCGTATGTGCGTGTGTGTGTATTCACTGCTACAAAAGGGACGTGCGAAAGAAGAGGCTCTTCACCTCGGCTCGGCGATGGAGCTTGCGGGCGTCCTCGAAACTGTTTATAGCCGCTCATGGACAAAATGAATGAGCAGACACGTGACACATGTTTGTTTTTCTTTGCGTGAGGTACTGTTTAAACGAGGGAGAGTTTCTTTTCTTGTTTTTCGCGCAAAAAAGGTTTTGAAGTTGCGAGCTTGCATACCTTTGTACATACGTTATGGAAAAACGTTTCGAGCTATCGAGTTTCGCGATTGGATATAAAATTTTTGGATCGAATATCCAATGAGCAAATTAAATCGGACTTCCATATTAGTTCTTATACATGCGATATTCCATATAGAAATATCAAGTCCCTAAAAATTTAGATATAAATTTTTGTAAGGCACTCTTCTGCACACAAATTTTCACCTTTCGAATGTCTTCAAGAATATTCGATAATTTCGAAACATCAAACAGCTCAAGTGTGAGATACTTATTTTCAAAATGAATCTATAAAACTCGAATAGGTCACACCATGAATACTTCGTGTTTCATAGAATATACTAATCAGTAATCTGCGTCTCATTGAAAAGTCTAGAAGAAAGTTCTTCCAGTTTCAGGAAATTCCTGGTTGGAGTATTTTTCGTGGAACGGCTCGTATTACAATACACATACAGAATGTCGATTACAAAAAAAAAGAAAAAAAAATTATATTTGCATTTAATCATCAGCACATACTCTAACAGTTTCACAACTGAAAACACTGCGTTTCCTTATGACCACTCGTAAACTATACCTGCTGACAAATTCGCAAATCACACACACATCATCATCCACGCATACGCACACGGCACCACCCGAAAGCATTAAATCGCCGCAGGCGCACCTTGAGTCATCGCACTGCGCCGTCTACAGCAGCATATGTCTATACGAGGTGGGCAAGGTTCTTCGACCGCATGTGATGTGTTTACACCGGCTCCCGTCGTTTATTATCATCCGATGAATATTCGTGGCGCACTGCTCGGGGGGCTTCTGCTCTTACTTCTTCTCTGCGTTATTTATTTATTTTTTCATCGTAAAGTCTCGTTGTATCATTGATCAATATTTATTTTTCAATTTCTTTTTTCCTGCATTTTCGGTGTTTGTGCTCGTTTCATGCAAATTCGTATGATTTACTAACATTGCCGAATGAGTAACTGAAATTGAAGGGTTGATGGAGGGCGAATGGAAAGAGCACGGGAAGCTACGGCTGTTTGACTTCAAAGGCTTCGAGTTGATTGGGAAAATTAACAAGTGCTTTTGCGCGTTATACTAATTGAAATTGCGAAGTTGTACCACTGAGGGAATTGGAGCTTTTTCCGCTTGATTGGTACTCGCGCCTGTGAGATTCGAATTTATAATCATTGAAATTGCAAAGCTCGCTTGATCGTGCGTTTATCTTTTTTACTGCCAATCGTTTCAAATGTAACTAAAATTTGTTTCGAACAGTAAACATGAATGAATTTCCACGCTACTATTTTACAATTTCAGCCACAATTTTTTACACCGAAAGTGAACTTTGAATAAGCGCTGCAAATATTAAGACAGGGAAAAAAGGAAATCAATACCGCGCGATCGCGCATGAAGAAGAAGCAATTTGCTCACAACTTTTATTTTGTTCAAGGCGAAAGCGGAGGTGGCAAAATTTCCATTGAAACGAAATTTAATATCCGCATAATAAAGTGATAATTCTCGGCGACGAGTGTCGAGCGACGAGAGCGTGTATATAGGTACAGCGATGCAAATTATTTTTAACGAGCATTAAAGTCGAATGACGATTCGACTCTGCCGCGCGCACGTACTGCACGCGACAAATAAACCGAATGAACGAGAGAGGGAAAAGTAATGCTCCCCAAAGGTGGCAGCACGCGCTGGCGTCCGCGTCGTCGGTACAATCCGTACACAACGTGTATTTTTAACGCGTTTGATTTGTGCATTTACATGCGCGCTACGTCGGCGAAATAAATGACGAGCAGCAGTCTCCTCGTAAAATTCTGGAATTGAGACCTGGCCTCGCCGGAGGGTCCCTCGTGTAAAAATAGTGGGGCTTTTGAAGGGTGAAAAATGTCGTTGTCGCATCGCCAGACGTTATGGAATCCCTTCTTTGGTCGTGCTTGCATACGTGTATTGCAACCGAGTTTTCGTCAAACTAGTTTGGTATTTGGAAATCGTCTGGTCAATAGTTGTATGGACAATATTTTTCCATGATATGTGTCACTGTTTATAACCATGATGTTTTAGCTGTGCGATTCTTCGTTGCTCGATGTATTTCTTTAATGTTTCGTTGTCTTGAGAATCTTGTAATCATAAGGTACGAAGCACGAGGTGGGTGCCATCTTTTGGGGACCGTTCTTATCCCGCCGTTTTGAACGGAAAGGGAAGCACGCAGTATTCTAATAGCTATTTACACACCTAGAGCGGCAAAGTAAAGAATGTCCCAGATCGCATGTGTATTGTCACCCGAGGCGAAGTCAAGCGGGCGGTTATGAGTCTGTTTCGGGCTAGGTGCGGTGTAAATATTTAAATAGCTATCTGAACATGGGCGTTTTGCCCCGAAAAAGTGTCTGAGTAATCTTTGTTTTTTGGTTGCTAAGAAGGTTTTCCTTTTGTGAAAAATCTTTGAGCATGTTTGACAGCTCATTTCGAGTAACTCAGTCAGGTTCTTGTTTTTGAAATCCAACCTAAAGTTTTGAATAAACTCATCAGTTTGAAGTTACTTACCATGTCCTTTTTTCTAGTAATTTGAATGAATTACATTATGTTTTAGTTTCTACTTGTGGTAGTTGAGTAGTAAAATGTACGGCGTACTATGATTTTTTACAAAATGACTTTTAATATCTATTCAATGGAATATGGAGATCTTAAACTTTGCATGGACAAGTTTTCTGAACGATACACAGCTTCATTTTTTTTGTTTTTTTAATGACAAAAATGCTCGACCAAATTGTCTTTTTTTTTAAAGCTCTGCCGAAATGGCACCTTTCTTAGAGCTCCTCCGAAATGGCACTTTGCTCCTTCCAAGCGACAATGTGCGAAACTGCGATTTGATATAATTTATAAATATACCAGCTTGCACTGTATATGAGCTTGACCTATTCAAACGAACATACCACAGTTGTGAATCTTCCAATCATCGTTTCCATTTTTTTTCTTTCAACTCCAAAAGCTAATACATACTAAACCCCACAAAAGCTCATTACACGCGAGCTCGGTAATTTGAAATCAAGTTGACCTGACGGAACAGATTGTTCATCGAATGCTCGTTTCGGAGGATGTCCGCATCCGACTCCGCACAGATACCCATACACATATGTAATACGCCATCGAGCAACGCGTTACAGCAGCTTTGCTGATATACAACAAAAATAGCCTCATTGCGCACTTGTACACCCCGCCACGCGAGGAGGAAACAATAAACGCAACCGATCCGCCTGCTTATCGAACCGCATATCTGGTAATCACTTAGCCCACGAAAAAGAGAGCTCGTTATCCAATGACTCTCTCTCTCTCTCTCTCTCTCTCTCTCTCTCTCTCTCTCTCTCTCTCTCTCTCTCTCTCTCTCTCGGCCGAGTCACCGTAGCGCATCAGAGTTCCCGAACAAGAGGGTACAAGCGCACAGCTGTTTAATGACAAAGTGAAAATAACAGGAAAAGGTAATCACGGCTTAGTGCTCGCGCGAGCGATTTTATGGGCTGCTCTTCCTATACACACCGACACGCGTCTACGGGCAGCACGCAATTAGCAGTCGTCGTCCAGCCCGCCGTAGCCCTATCGGTCATTTGTCGATGGCCGACCAGGGACACGCAGAGTCCACATATATATATACGTCCTGCACCGGAACCTGCACCCGCGCCTCTTTCCTCCCCGGCTATACGGTTTTTTTTTTTTTCTACTCTGCAGGTATGGTTCGATGTCTGATTAACTGGTGTGTGTACTGCATTGGGGAAGGCTTTCGTGCTAGTTGGCGTACGATGACGATTCTTTTTTTTTTTTGCTCCCTCCTACAAGAAGCGTAGTTTCGGTAAAAAAAAGTTTTGGTGGAAATACGGTAGAAATGTCTTATATAGTGTCTGGAGTAAGAAAATACCATTTTTAGAAAAAGTCCGTCTGTGTGTGACTCTTTCTCTCTATCTCTCTCTATCTCTCTCTATGTGTGTGTGTGTGTGTGTGTAACCAGTTATATCTCAAAAACCTTGCGACCGATTTTAATGATCCAGGGCTTAAAATGTTTAGTTTCATGTCTTCATAACGGCTTGGAAAAAAAATTCAAGTTTCATACCTTATTAAGGTTCTTATAACGATTTTTGATGTCCAAAAATCGGTTTTTTACTTTTATCGGGGTAAAAAAATTAAAATTTGATTATCTCAATAAATGTATCTCATAGAGCATATAAACAGCTTTATTTTACAATTAAAATCATCATTTCAATGTATGTTTTTTTGTTATCAAAAAAGAACTACAATTTTTTTGTAAATCAGACATACCTCAGAATTCCTTCGAGTGGTTCTGATGATCTAAGGCTCAAAATGGTTGTTTTTATATCCTTATATTGGTTCGGAAAAAGAATTGAAGTTTTGCTGTAGTAGGAATGAAAATTTTTTTATTTGATTTCATAAACAGTTATGTATCAAAAATTAATAAATAGCTTTAAATAAACCAATAATATTTTAGCTACAAGATTGTTGTATTAGTTACACTGATTTCAGTAACAAGTTCTAATATTGGTTCGATTGTTGTTAAATTAAAATAATTTTAACAATATGTTTTGTATTATTCGGGTAAAAAAATTTATTCTCATTTTCAAGATAATTCCGCTTTACAGAGCATAAAAATAGCTCCTTTTCACATTTAAAATTTTTTTTTTTTTTTTTTTAAATTAAATCAAAGCCAAAGAAAGTTGTCGAGGAAGTTTTTTGCTAATTTATTCACAATGGTTTTAGTATGTATCAGTTTTTGTGCTATGTATGGATCGTTAGTGTATCATATCTAGATGGCTAGACTGATTTCACTGGAGTGGCTTTGTTAACTATGTGTGCGTGATGGCGTAAATTGTTGTACGTGTTACGTCGTTACGTGTTTTACTTTGAGCGTCGTCAAGTACCGGGTATGTTTTTTTTTCTTCGTGCACGTATACAATTGCATTGATTCTTTATAGTTGACTAAGTTTTTTGGCTTGTAAATATTGTGATCACTGTTATCATTATCATTATCATTATTGTTATTACTATTATTACAATGAAATGCCAGAATCTCTATTGATATCAAACATTGCATAATGTTTCAAATTGATAGTGCCATATTATCATCATAATGAAATGATCAACACATTGTATCGTGATGCTTACTCTGGTCTGTTACATTTTTGTAAATTTCAGTGAGCGAGTAAAAGAGACTAAAACTCATTACTTACGTACAGTAAATATAATATACCCACAGTCAAAGTGCGTGCCACAAATCTCCATCAGCTTCTCACTTTCGTTTTTCTCCTCGACTCTTGTCTTGGCTCCTACACCTTCTGCCATTAATCCTAATAATTTTCAGCCTAGCAAACAATTTAGGCGCGATCCTGGGGCTGCTTATTCTAAAATATGAAGACATTTATGGCTCGACAAAAATACACTAGCCGGCTAATTTGTCGCGAAGAAGCGATGCGTCTTCACGGTATCGTCCCTGGACCTGTGCTTGCATAGACATACAACGCACACATACTTATACAAAAAGAGAATTGACTCGACTCTTCTTATTTAGTCAATCTTAGCCCTTGCGATCCCCTGGGGAAATAAGTGTTTCGAGTTTGTGGTCTGACCTGTATTCTATGAAAAGGCGCTTGAGGGACCCCTTTACACGAATAGGAAAAATTGTTGTCTTGTACGCTGCATTCATGCACGCGTGCGTGCTTTTGTGCAGAGTGTTTTGGATTTTGTAGAAAAACAATTCACGCACATAGTTAGATTAAAATTGAAAGTGCACACTTCATTTTGGTGGTGCTTACTTCTAAGTTACAGATAAACGATGGATCTGCCATATCATGGAACACATACATACTGTGATAGAAATTATAACTTTTAATTGATGATGTACTTATTAGAAATTTTTTGGGACTTCGGGTTGATATTAGTTGATAAATAAATTAATGAATAAATGAGTTTTCCTAGTTTTGACAGCAAATCTGATTGTTTGGTCTGGTAGCCACTTTTATTGTTACCCCTTATGTAGAATTCTTTATTATTCACTTACACAGTATTATAATGGAGTTTGGTTAATATTTTTTGCCCTATACATACAAATAAATGTCATCAACGTCTACTATTATAACACATCATAAATAAAATATTATCAATCATTGTTCTGAAAGTCCCTAAACTTGAGTCAGACCAGATATAAATACTTTTGTTTATTTCTATACACTTATTCACTGTCAAGATACTTTTTCTGATTGATAATATCACTTAAATATCTATTAATAACTCTTTTGATAAGAATCGATACTTTGGGTCGTTTTCACTTTCAAATCACTTTAATCACTGAATCACAGCTGCACCACCTGTAAAAAATTCCTATCATGAAATTTATACAAAATCTATCTTTACAACCTTCTGAACTTTGCTTCCTCCTTATGCCCTTACACTTTTTCAGGGCTCTCTTTTTCCAGACCTGCCTCCTATTCTACTATTTCAGACTCCTCCCCTGCCTCTTTGTTTCCCTTGGCGATCACACCCTATCTTTCCTTTGTCAATACCAGTACTTACCTCTCCTCTGATGCTCTTTTATTTCTTTTTTCTGCATCGCCATCACTGCTGTTATACAGGAACTCTTTTACCAGCGCTATTAGCATTCTGATCTCTTTCGCCTGTTTATCTGATACATTCTTCAGCCTTCTTACATCTTCTTCAGCCTTACCAACCTCTTTTTTACCATCAAAGTAGTCCTTTGAGTTTTATCAACTCCTTTTGCTCTTTGCTTAAGCTGCCCATGTATCCTTTCACTTTCTTCTCAATTTTCTTCTCTACGGCCTTTTCTGTTTCTTTTCAACTGCTCGTGAAATTACTTGCTCACGTTGTGTGCTGCTCTCTCGTATTTTCTGTACTTCTCGCTATTTTAACTCTCGCTGTCCTCTATCGATTCCTTTCGATTGTTCGAATCTCTTTATCGATATCTTGATATCGTACTTTACTATGGATCTTCATTCACTTCGTTCCATGCCAGCTGCAGTTTACCTCTTGTTTTTTTATCACACCTTTCGAGCCTTATGTTTAGTGCTGAGTTCCACCGATCTTTTTGATAGACTGTCCAATTCTTTATATCTCTTTAATGTAATTTACTCCTTTTCCACATTCCTCTGGAACAGCGCTTAAACCTATCAGGCACTTAGTTTTTATACTTTCACTTAAAACATACCCCAAAGTTTCTCCCTGACTTTTGCATATTTCACACTTTAACTCCTCTTCCTTTTTCCAGTACTCCTTCACCTTTACTGCGTTTTCTAGCTTGCTGTCCACGAGATATTTCGATTTCGATTTCCTTGCTATATATTTGTATTCACTGCAGTATTTAGATGCCTCAATTTTTATTATTCTTCTCTCTTATTCTTTTTGATTTGCACCTTATAATTTAGTTTCCAGAAAGTCTTTGCAGCTTCTATCTTCCACTATAATACTTTGACCTCTTTTTATCCTTATTATAACATCCCTCTTGTTTGTCATGGCTATCCATTCATAACTGGCTGTTCTCCACAGGAATTTATCAGCCATTTCCTCTATTTTAGCTTTCTCTATCAGTAGGTAATTGGGTGTATTCCTATCAAAACCTAAAATCCACTTCACATACACTCTTATTATGCTGTCGAGAGTTTTGTCTTTCGTCCAACCAAACCACTCTGCATCCACCAATGCTACACTTTTCATCAGTGCCGTGAACATCACGCGTTTTTAATCACCGTCTAGTCTCTCTTCTTCCTTTCTCTTATGTGAGCTGTGGAGGGAGCAGTGTTGGCTCGGTGGTTAGCGTGCTAGTCACAGAAACAACACTGTTCTAGGGGTCGAGTGGTTCGATTCCCGGTGAAAAACCCTTAGTTTTTTTCGGAGCTGTTTTCATCGGGAATAGTATCCTTGACACCGACTGTATAAACACTTCGCTCTGCGAGCTGTTTATAAAATGTACCTCACC
>JAPYYV010006161.1:0-14605 GCA_030522625.1 Copidosoma aretas | reverse complement strand
CGTTTTCGGGTCCACGGGATATAATTCAAATTTTCCATTTTCAATAATTATTTTTGCAATGAAAATGGCATAAAAAAATTCCGGGAAAAAAAATAATAAAATTTAGGGGTCTAGATTCAGAAAATAATTTATTTGAAATTCATGAGAAATGCTAATTACAGAGTACTAGCCCCAGTTCCAATGAAGTAAGAGGTATGGTAAATTTAATATTATTTACTTAGTTTATTAATAGTGCGCTAGGTCAGTTGGGTACAAAGTAAGCACTTAAGGGCCCAAAGGGCGCAGTCGCTTCACTTTTTTGCTCTAGTATCGTATATTGTGCATCCTACTTCGGACGTATTTGAGAAGCTGGTGTGACAAAAAATTGTATTTATTACTGAGGACACAAATTGTAACTTCGTATTCGTGGGCACACTTTCGGCCCGCAAAACCACTTTGCGCCTTGAGGCTCAATGTGATTTGAAGGGCCTAAAGTGCGGCCTGAGGACGGTACAGCTTTCCCACCATTTATGCCCATAGTTTGATAATATTAGATTTCACACTATGGACGCAAAGTACAAGTTTTGCGTCAGGAGTGTGCGGTTTTCGTATGTTTGTGCCCGAGTTGGGAACGTTTTTTTTGTCTGAGAACACCAAGTGCTACTTTGCGCCCTTGAGAGGAAAATTTATATTATAATGTATTTTGGGTACACTTTTTACCGTGATTCTTGCTTATTGGCGCAAAAGAAGAAGTGTCAGAAAAAGTTTTTTTTTACCTCTAGGTCAAAGCTAGTACTCTGTAACCTACTGACGTAATGTACTATTTATACATATTTTTCAAAAGAATTTTAAAAAGTCTGCATATGCTACAACTTTATGTTCTAGTTGAACAAAATGAAGCAGCCCTGCAGAGAAAAAATGTCGCTCCTACATCAAGTAAGTCTGGTAAGTATTTGAAGATTACTTCTTTCTAGACGTTATTTCTTACGAGATCAAATATATGTGCGAATCTGTATCAACAGACTCAGCAAAAACAAGGTCCACCTACGAAAAGATGTAGAACAGGTAGTTTTTCTTATTTAGTTTGGATGAAATCAGTGTGTTATTCAGTCATTTTATCTCCTCACAGTCATAACCGATAATAATGAGTCTTCTATTAATGACGGTGAATATCATGCATTCCATAATGAGGATGTATCACCAATGAACTTTGTACACATTCAATTTGATGAACCACCCATGGATGTTTCTAACCCAAGTAATACCGTTTTTATAACATTTTAGTATTTGGTGCATGATTCTTTTAAAAAAAAATTTCTAAGCTTATTCACTGCATATAAGTACACGCCTTGGAAAATGTGTGGTAAATATTTTTTAGTTGGTCTTTTAAAGTCAAGTTATTTTACGAAATTTCTGCCGATTTGCCCACGTGTCTAAACGAAGGTCTCTTAGTTTTGTAGTTATCATAAAGGTAAACCTTGATTTATTAACAATTGAAGGTTTCAAATGAAATTCCATCGTGCATTTTATTCCCTATATATTATTCGGTACGTGGATCGGTGGAGGTGCCTTCATTTTGAGTCTCTGTTGTAAGTTTAAATTAATGGCGGAAAAAAGTTTCAGTATTCTTCTCTTGAGATTTTATCAGGTCTTCTCCATAATAGTATATAATAAAATAACAAGTCCCTCCACAGATATGCGCATAGCGAATATGCAGCCTCATTCTATTAGGACGACATCAAATATATCAGCTAAAGGATTTTTCCTGACAATCCTATTATTCAATAAATTTCCGCGATTAATGCCGGCAAAGATATTGTATCTAAAAAAAAAAAAGATTCTCAGAATCGATCAAGCCAAAACTCTTTCTTATTAAATGCAATTTTTAAAAGAAAAATGACATCTTATGATCGTGGCATGATACTTCTTAGCTGAAATCCAACTATATTTGAAAATATTTTATTCAATGAACAGACATTCATGCGAAATCTCTTGAATAAAATTACAAATCAATTTATATTCACGAAATAATTATAAATGTTGTCGTTACATACTTCTGCTTGTGATATAGTTCTTTTGTTAAAACAGAACACGTACCAAAAAGCGAAATGGCGCAAGATGACTTTAGAAGTCATTCTCATGATTTTGCGTGAAAATTAGCATGCAATCAAGAAATATTGAAGGAGGTTGACTAATTTTGATAAAAATGTGCGAGAGAGCTCCGACTCCTTGCTTCTTTTATGTTAAAAAGATGCAAGCACATCATATTTGTCGGCACAAGAATTTCTATGGAAAATAGCAAAAACCTAGGTATTGAGGTGGCGTTATCGCTAACTACTGCACCAAGAGAGGGGCCCTGGAATAATGAAATGTACATGATCAAATTAACTTTTTTCACATTTTTATTACAATTTTATTTTCAATAACATATTGCATAAAGTGAGTTTTAATTACTTTGGAAAGTTTGTAAATTTGCATGAAAACGAAAATACCTAATATATATTATTACCTAAGCTTGCTAAGAAAACGACATAACGACGCCCCGAAAGAAAAGTAACACAGCCCATCGGCTCTTATGAAAGAGAGTAGTACTCAAAAACTCTTACGGAGACCAACATAGCTCGCGAACTCTTACGAAAACTGTAACAGCTCGTGAAACTCTTACGAAAACTATGCCAGCATGTAAATTTCTTACGAAGACTATGCCAGCTCGTAAACTCCTAACGAAAACTACGCTAGAGTGTAAATTTCTTACAAAGACTAAGCCAGCTCGTAAAATAACACGCTACGTTTAGCTTTCTTAAGTACGTACGGGCTGTATTAGTCTTCATAAGAACTCTGCGAGCTACCTTAGCCTCCGTAAATGTTTTTGACGCTGCGTTTGTCTTCGTAAGAACTCCACGAGCTGTGTTAGCTTCCGTAAGAAATCTTGAGTTACATTAGTGTTCGTAAGAGTCTGTGAGTGCTGTTACTTTTTGTAAGAATGCCGCAAATTACTTTTCGTAAGAAACTTCGAGTAATATTCGTTTTCGTAAGAACCTGAGCTGTGCTACTTTTCGTAAGATGCGTCGATAATATTTTCTTCCAAATTAGTTTGATATATAGCTCTCTGCTTGAGTGTACCTACATAGTTATACATGAAGTGCAAAGTGTGCAATTGCTGATTTGCAAATTTCTTCGAAATAAGACCGTTCCACTGTTTATTCTTAGTAAACTAAGCCATTCCGAGGAAAAAAACTCTCTTCGACTTGTATTCTCAACGTAAAACGAAAAACTGTAATCGGGGTACGCCGGTACCGTAGAGCATATATATGCCTATTACAAAATTGACTCGTTTGTTCAATGAGCACACAATACTCTCTCAAATAATTAAATAAAGAATGTACCCGGCTGTGTGTACTTTGGCGATCTCAGTGAGTGACAATTTCTCTCACTAGCGGCGCCACCTAATATAGGCACATAGCAAATAAAAACAAACAACACGGTTGACGTATATTTTAGATACTGTCTCAAACATTACTTAAATTAAACTAGCTTAACAATTATTATGATCATATTTCCAACTTGCTCATTCAAGTCTAAATAAGTTTACTGATACAATACTAAAAATATCTAAAAAATAATACTTATTGAAAACTGTGACGTAAGTACTCTTAGTCAATTATATCGTAAAATGTATGTTAAAGTGTGCATCGTTGCACCTGGTCAACACGCGTCTTTCTAACATAGTTGTTACTGCAACGAAGTGAAATTAATTAAATTTTTAATGAATATAAGTGATTGAATAAGATAGTTTTTTCAGACCTCAGTATTTTATAATATAAATATATATTGTTAAAAAATTATGAATGCAAAAATGGAATTATTTTTAACATAACCTATTTATTATGCTTATTATAAATAACCATTATAGTTTCTTATCATGTGAGGGTCGACCAAATTTTCGGTATTATCAAACAAAAGACTAGCAACTGCAGTACGAAAAAGTACATCCTATTGCAAAATATTGTCACTATCACGTATAAAATACTATAATTAAAATCGCACATGTAAATTTGTTTGTTTAAAATAATGCTTAATATTATTGCTTCAAAAGTCCCAAAACCTTGAAGATAAATGCATGTTTTTTTTTCCATAGAATCTTGTTAATATAATCATAAATCATTCGAAACAATTTTGTAAATATATATTCGTGTTACATACATCCAGGAGATAGTATTTAGATCTACCAGCATATCTTAACCATTATTTGTGTTTATGTGATTGTGTTATTAAAGTAATACGAAAATGATTACGCAGCCTGCCACAATTTGTGGTAATACATAATAATTATTTATTTAATTTTGAAATATTCAAATCAAATAGTGCGACAACAACCGTGGTAATTGTATGTAACTTGACTCCTCTATTTATGCTGATTGACTACCTGTTGTTTGAGGATAAGGCTGGTTCTGATGGCACGTAGTGCCTAATGACTACTTGTTTTTTTGACAATCAAGCTTGTCATGATGCTATCAAGGATATATTTGTTTTGTTTCTGTTTGACTCTTCTCTTTATATGCTGATTGACTACCTGTTTGTTGAGGACTAGGCTGGTTATGATGGCACGTAGTGCCTAATGACTACTTGTTCTTTGACTATCAGGCTGGTCATGATGCTATCAAGGTTGTATTTGTGTTCATTCTGTTTGACTCTTTTCTTTATATGCTGATTGACTACCTGTTTCTTGAGGAGTACGCTGGTTATGATGGCACATAGTGCCTAATGACTACTTGTTCTTTGCCAGTCAGGCTGGTCATGATGCTATCAAGGTTGTATTTGTGATCATTCTGTTTGACTCTTCTCTTTATATGCTGATTGACTACCTGTTTGTTGAGGAGTATGCTGGTTATGATGGCAAGTAGTTTCTAATGACTACTTGTTCTTTGACAATCAGGCCGGGCATGATGCTATCAATGTTGTATGTGTGCTAATTCTGTTCGACTCTTCTTTTCCCATGCTGATCAACTACCTGATTTTTAAGGAACAGGCTGGTTTTAATAGCAAGTTATGCCTTATGTGTATTTGTTATTCGAAAATCAGGCTAATCATGAGGCTTTCAAAGCAGAATCGGTATTGCCTCTGTTTAACTCTCTTGTCAGCGTGCATAAGTATGTGTTCGTTATTGATTAGGCTGGTTGTAACAGTACGTTGTAGGCAATCTCTCTTTGATTTTTTGCGAAACAGGTTAGATATGATGCTGTTAGGTATAATTTTAAAATTTAATTTATTATATATTTCTGTTTTATTGTTCAGCTGTAAGTCCTAATTTTAAAAGTTTTTGTTTGAAATAATCTCAAATTCAATGTCATTAAAAGTTTTGTGCCTGCCATCTGTATTGTAGGGGGACGTAGTAGGATAAATAATAGATTTTTTGAACAATCATATGTAGTAATGCACATTGAACTCGCTTACGATTATTACTAATTGAATTTTTAACTACTTTAGTAACCATTGTTTGTCTGTTCCTTAGTGTACTTGTGTTGATAACCGGAGTAGTTATTTAAGTTATTGTTTGACAAGTAAAGTGTAATATTTTTGTCGTAGAATCGAAATTGATTTTATATGTAGTCTACTTTTGCTAATATAAATAACAATGACGTAAGTATTCATCACTTGCACATTCAGTTTCTAACGGTTATTAACATAGTTGTATAAGTCAATTAATACGAAATTCATATTTGAACTTGCTCTAAACATCACCGGAGTCGCATGTGAATTGTATTCGGTCCATCAGGAAGGTTATTAAAAAGTATTGGACACCAATTTTTATTATTCAATAATCTTTTGACGTACATTAGACGTCATAGTATTTACCGCATAGACTTTGAGGCACGTCTTTATTATTTTGTAGCCTCATAGAGGTAGCTTTGTAATGAATGAGACGTAACATATCTTATTTCGTGTGTGTATGTGTGAACATATTTATGTAATCAATCATATTTGAGGAATTTGTCTGCTGATTTTAATTGTACAACCCTCCTTTCTTTTGTTTTAATTTCTTTAGTACTATTGATAAGAAAATTAGAGTGATGCCATCTTCTTCACTTTTTTTGGGGATTTTTCAATTTTCAAAGTTCTAAGTTTCAGTTATTTAACTGTGTTTGCTCATATTCAGATTTAGATAACGTGAAAAAAAACTTGTAGTATGTAAAATATTGTTAGATAAAAATAAATTAACGGTAGCATTTGTATGTAGAATTCTATGCGTATCAGTATAATTATCGGAAAAAATATTTTATTCTATAAAATATAATGTTTTATCAAATACGTGATTTCATTTTGATGTTGGCTTCTTATACATTCAAAAAATTGCTATTAACGAAACAGATGTTTTTCTTTTTATTATTGTAGTTGATTGTAAGTTAGAAAAAGTTAAAAGATCTGGGTACAACAACAATATTACGTAATTAGAAGAAAAACATGAAATTATTTGTTGATTATAGTGTGCGGGGGTTTATGCATGTATTCGTCTAATTCGAAGTATCTTAAGATTCTCTCGACTAATTTTGATATAATTTGTCTTATCCGTGATTAAGTAGGATATTTGTCAATGCAGATTTTTCAACATTAGCATTTCATTTATTAGTTGTTTATAATTTGATTGTATTGATTTAAAAAACCAGTTGTATTTTGACTTTGATAACTACACCTTTAAAAAGCTATATGTCGTCTATTACTGAAAAAAATTCTTAACAATTCGAAACGTATGTCGGTGTATTCTGTATGTAATCAATAGTATCTCATGATTATATCAATTAATCGTTAGAAGCTATGCACTCTTGCGTATATGAATATATTTTTATTTTTTAAATGAGAGAATAAAATGAAAATTTAAAATAGTTTTGTACTTTTTTCCAGTCTGAGAAAAAAAAAAAAAAAATGTTTTCTTTTATCTTTTTTCATTGAATTTCTTTTGAAACTATTCTTATTCTTGTATGTAAAATGAATTTATTGCTATATCGTTAAGAATGTAGTCAAATAATTATCTTGATTTTGTTGATAAAATAATATATGTCATTCTTACAGAGGTAGATATCGTTATCACAAATACGTAAGTACCAACATTTGATGGTTTTTTCAACACGAATAATTCATAATAAAATTGCATCAAAAAAATTCGGGAATACACTTTATTAATAAAGTAATCTTATGCTGATGTACAGGAACCGGTTTTATATTTGTACGGAAAAATCATAAAATACGAGTCAAATATTTTTTAATGGTCTACCAGGTTGACCAATAAAATTAAGTGTAAAACATTTGATTACGAGGTCTCATGAAGAGCTTTATCAAGTCTTGGATAATAACTATGACTAGACAGGCTTCTTAATGCGATTTTGTGAAAAGTCATCATGACTCAAAAGTCGAGTGACAGCAGACGTCACGTTCTTGTAAGTTGCATTCATTTATCATTGGAGCGTCTTTAAAATTTATTTACGTTTGTATAAATATCTCCTAAACCTTATAGTAGAATTAACTGTTTTTGATGTTGTTAGTTTCATAATTAGATAATATTTGAGTATGAATGTTATTTACGCAGTTCACATAGCTGCAACAAAAGGTACGGCAATTCCTTTGTGAAATTTTTGATCTCTTACATAAGAGCCCCAGTGAAAAAATGGAACTTCGGTTTTGATTCTATCAAAAACTGTGTTACAGTTGTTCCGAAGTTTAGACGCAACATTTATAATAACTTAGTGAATGGATTCTAACACTTATTATCATACTCTTCTTGTAATAAGTTGGCAGATGAACCTCTATAAGTACGGTGTAGGAAAATCTGAGAACATAAAAAATAAATTTCAGAAATTACTACGTAAAATGTGCACCCAATACGTTTCTGTTAAAAGTTCATTATGAAACCATTATTGGAAACTTAAAATATTTGAAATTTTTCATATAATTTCGTAAACTTTGTGTCCTATTGAATATTAATTAATTTTGAGTTGGACAAAAGTCAAAATATTTTCTTGTTTAAATTAGACGTAACGAAAACAGGTAATAAAATTCGATAGAGCTTTTTTGCCTGCAAAAAGAATGTGCATATTTGTCATTTTAAAGATAAAGAGCTATCCTATGTTCGGTTTTTGAATTTAATTTTTCCTATTTTTATTGGTGATCAATTTTAATTTATTAAAATTATTGTATTGCATTAGTCCAAATTTCAGCATTGCTCCCTTTGAAAATCATTTGTACATCGTTTTAAACAACAGCTCGAATTTTCCAGCTTGCCCCAAATCAAATATAATTATTTTTAATGTATTAAAATATTTAATGGAACTATATCTGTTTCAATGTAACTTTTGATGTAAGGCACAGTATCAGTAACTTATTGTTAGAGTGTAGGTCTTGTGTTTCTCGATTTTCCTAACACGTACAGGCACTGTCTGTTGTAAGTCAGCAAAAGTAAGCGACACATTCTAAAAATATCCATTTGTTTAATTAGCATTTATATTATTAGTTGCAGTAGTATATATTCATCATCATACCTAATTGATTGGTCACAAATACTGTTACTTCAGCCAGCCAGCGTTTAATGGTTCTTGCTTGAAGTAAACTGACATGTGTATTTCTTCAAATTGTTAGTTTGGATGTAAAGTTATGAAATTGCTGAAAGCGTGCGCAGTAATTTCAGTCTTTGCTTTCAAAACGTTTCTCTGATTTTTGCAAGTTCAGTCGTCTCTCTCAAACTAGTCAATCAAAAGTGCTGATAACCCATCACGGCTCTTATATAATATTCTACAAGTGTGCTTTCTACGACATAGGTATTGCAATTGTAATACGGTAAAAAATCCATAAGGTAAAATTATTAAACATTCATTTACCATGATAATACCTTATTACTTCGAAGACATGGAATTCCGATGGCTTGTTATGTCATACAATACATGTAAAGATCAAATGTATCGTGAAAATTAAAATTTTCAAGTTATTTCTAAAACGTTATTTTGAAAACATATTTAATTTCGAAAATATATCTTCATATATTATTTAGTTGTTTTTGTGGAGCTCTTTAACATTCCCTTCTTCCTCCACATCTCCTTACATCCCTAAAACCCCCCCACAAAATTGCCTTCAAGTATGTTACTTTCTCCGTGATTTTGTAACAAATAATTTAAGGGTTAGTCTCCTGTAGCCCCCCCCCCCCGCCACCCCCCAAAAATTTTTGTGACCCCTCCCCTCCCCCCCTCCCCTAAGTACAATCGTTACCAGCCCATACAACCCCCCCCCCCCCCCCAAATTTTTTTTCGAAAATATGTCTCAAGCAGGGTTCTAAATAATTCAATTCGATGTAATTCAATTGTAGTTTAATTAACAATTTGATTTATTATTTTGGTGAAACTTCGTTTAATTAACAATGAAATTTATTTGTTAATTAAATTTTTTTAATTAAGATTTTAATTCTAGTTTTGATGATGTACATAAGATATAAAATGTTACTAAATTCTAAAGAAGTTGCATGTGGCTTTGTAGCATTATGAAGAAAGCAAGTAAAATAAAAAAGATGTCATTTATGACGTATATTGTACATACAACCAAATTGAATTGTTAATTTAAATACCCAATAATTGGAAATTAATTTTAATTCTTAATTAAAAGATTTTGTTTGCAATTAAATATAAGTCTTATATGAAACCATTTTGATTGAGAATTAATTTATATTTCTTTTTCTGTAATTGAGAAATTATAACATTGTAGAACCCAGATCTCAACGTCGTTTGAAGGTCACGCACGCTGCCTAGCCCCTTATCAGTCTCACAAAATAGGATAAATTTCTGCTTTCTTCTCCATGTATCGACCCTACGCCCTTCCCGTACGGCTCCCCCACGGCCCCACACAATATAAGCTTAAATTTCTTTATTTTATCCTCGACTTTTATAGGGTCAGATTGTACCAGCCCCCCACGGCCTTCCACAGCCTCACAAAATGAGGTGACATTCTACTCCCTTCTCTGTGAATAAACCCCCTTCTCTTCCCTCCCTGCTTTTATTTCCCTTCCTCTCCCTTATGCTTAATTCTCCTCCTGAACCTCTCAGTATGATTTCACCTACTTCTAGTCCTTAACATTACTATTAACCTCTTCCAGTAATTCTATTTACTGCTGCAAAACTAATGTAAAATAAATAGAGTAAAACTGTTCATGTTATTACATATAAGTCATAAAACTCTGCATAATAACTGTCCTTTTCACATGACTTATCGGACATATAATAAACTGCGTAATCACATTATGTGTGAAAAAAACTACATTTTTTCAGCTATAAATTACATATTGGTTATTGTTCGATTGTTTTTTGACCTGACAGTTTTATGTGCAAGTGAAATGAAAGCTTCTGTTCTTATGACATTATTTATATTCAAGTTTTCTTCAAGACGATAGTCAAAAATGATCACAAAAAGCCATTAAAATGTTCATGATTATTATAACATTATTCGAATATGATTTTTTATTATTACATTAACCGACACGGTGGCGCAGCGGTAGGGTTGCAGTTTCGTCGATCTCCGGACTCAAGTATAGTGTACGGGCATTTAATGGGTGGGACTCGGTTCGAGTCTCGTCGTTTGTCTAGGGTTCGCTTTTCCCGGGGTTCGATTAACTGTCTCTCTTACGTTATGGACAAGGTGAGAGGGAGGTGTGCAGGAATTAGTCCTGGTGTGTATACGTTGACACCCGGTCAGGACTGAGGCAATACACCGATTAGTTGTAGGTGCCCCCTACCCCCCACCCTGTCATGGGGAGGTGCCTCCCATCCCTCATCCCTTCCCTTTCTCAACTGCTCAGTGCCCAGAGTAGTGCCCTTACAATAGAAGCCGGACGTATAGCAGGATAATAAAAAAAAAAAAAAAAGAAAGATTTTTTATTAATCTTTTTACACACTAATTAGAAGAAAAAAAGATAAAAATATCATTTTAGTTACGATTGATGTAATGATAATAATGATAAAGTAGAGTATAAGATGTATATTTCATTATGGCTCTTGAAATAATATTATATAACTAAAGAAATGAAGTTAAAATGATCATATAATAGTTACAACTTTGAAGTTTTCGCCAATGGCTCCGGTTCTTAATGATGAAAAGAGACTGTTTCATATCAAACTGTAAAACATAATTTTTTTTTTTCGCCTATTTCAATTATATTAATTCTTTTTGTAAAATACCTTCCCATTTTCTTGTGTGTAACCATTAATCATATGTATGTGTAACTGTAAGGTCAGAATCAATCTCTTACTGTTAAAATTTTCAAAAAAATTTGAAATTTGTGAAAAAAAAATGTAAAAAAATATGTAACCTTGATTTCATGATATGCTTTGCTATCTTATTTCTTTGTTTTTCAAAATTTTTTGTACTTAATTTTAAAGTACTAAAATAATATTTTTAATTACGGACATTCTATTTTTCAGCTAATAATGTTTGAATTTTCCAAAATTAAAAACCTCCTAAGCATATAGTTAATAATAATAAAACAGTTAATAATGTATAATTAGTTATAAATGTAAGGCGAATTCTAAAATCATGTTGTAATGAAGAAAAATAAATGAATTTACATGTTTATGATACTGAAAAATAATCTTTTAATGTGAAATATGTAATGACGATTCAATATTTAATCTAAAGAAAGTAAACTAAAATATTTAAGTTTCTCTCAAATATATTATTAAGCAAAAAATTATCATCGGATAGAAGTGGTTAGCGTGTGGAGCGCGCTAGGGGAAGGGCGAAGCCCCACTAGCATAAATAAACAAATATAAAAAATATATATATTATACAGAGGTAAACAATTAACAGGAGAATAATTATTCGATTTTCTCCAAACATTGAAGTGAAACATTAATTATAAATGTTTGTACGCAAATTAAGCTAGGAAAATAAATATAGAATCTGTAAAAAAAGCGTGTTCTCATCGCACTCAGTCAATTAAATGATTCATTAATGATTTTTAATTCTGCTATCAATAGTGCACAGTGTAACAGGATGTACTGATGTAGTACGGTGTAAAGTTAATAAAGTCAGATTTCTAAACATCGTTCATAATTTCGTGTGTTTAAAATAATATGCCCTTGTATTTTAGTGACTCAATAATGAATTTAATGGAAGAAAGTTAAAAGAAAAACGGTATTTGGTATGTAAAAATTCGGATGCGGTATTATAATAACAATAAACGTACGTAACATTATAAATATCATGTTTTGCACTTTTCAGACTTGAAAAATACTACACGGCATCGTATATTAAAATTATGATTTGAAAAATAATTTTGAATATTGTTCTTAAAATAATTCTTTTTGACTTTATTTTTTTTATATTTGTTATTTGCATACAAATTTTTTTTTAACATTTCAGGTATACGACAACGACAAAATAGTATGTATATAAGGGTACTAGTTTTGAGAAGCAAGAAGTAGAACTGAAGCGGTCTGTTTTTTGGACTGTCGCTCATTTTATGATGATGTATTTGTAAATATTAGTGCCATTCTGTATTTTATGATGATACTAGAATTGGAAAAAAATGCGATTATATTGTCGTAGATATGACCTTTTTGATGTACATACACTGCGAAAAAAAATTACTGTTTTAGTAAGGTATAACATTGCAGAAACAAATGATAATACTACGACTGGATTAATACTTTACGGAATTACTCAAATTTTACCTGGTTTTCCTACATTTTGCGAGGTACCTTTTGAAAGCGGAGAGTTTTATCTATACAACAGTCACTGTCTTGATCTGTAACTCCTTGATTATGGTTACGAAATGAAGATATTTTCATGTTCTTCCATAAGAGATTGTATATAAATTGCAAACTTTGGTAGCAAATATCTTAAAATTTTTCAATGCTAGGGGGGTAAAGGAGGACACCATTGGTATCAGTGGGTTTTTATTTATTGAGTCAACTACCTAAGACCTCTTAACACCTCTCGCTGGAGCCCCCTTCAGTAATGTTTAAACGAAATGGCGTTGTGGGTGGTGCTACGAGCTTTTTGAAAAACAGGACTCTAAAGGCTCTTATGGAATTTTGTGAAAAATGTTCAAGTCACGTGACTACTGCATTTAAATATATTTCGTAATGGGTCAAATCAAATGAAGAGTGCGAAAATTTTTAAAAGAAATATTCAAATATAAGAAATAACAGTATTTTCAAATAGTACATTCCATCACAAAAACTAACCTTAAAAATAGCAAATTATCCTTACATGTAGCATTAAAGATACATAAACCAAATGTATACTTAAGTCATTCCCTCTCCCTTTATTACTCTTGCGTGTTTTTTTCCCGTGTTTGCGTTGCACGCGCATGTCTGCCTCTGTCTCACTCACGGCAGCGACGCTACTGTGCTGATTATAGAGAAGAATAGAGAGATATATTTTTGTTTGTTTGAAGGGGCGAGAAGGGAAAAATCTTCAAAAGACACCCCTGGAAAATCAGGAGATAGTGTGGATTAACCCGTCGGTGCCTACCGACTAAAAACAAACCTCCCCGCACGGAGACCGGTCCATAGGACTACTCTTCCTAGATATCAAGAGAGCCTAAAAGTGAAATGGGAAGAAGGAAATAACGGAGAAATTCAGTGTCTATCTCGCTGTCAAAAAGGGATGAGAGAAGGGGCACTTACGTTACTGGGCGAAGCTCGAAGTTTGGCTGACGCCGGAATAGAATTGGAGGAGCTAAAATTCTTGTGTGTACGTGTGTGTGTGTCTGTATATAGTGTGTCATGTGTGAGTAGACCGTGTATTGTGTATGTGGGAAGCGTACTTGTACTTCTATTTTTTGGATTTTGAGTGCAGAAACTGTAGAATGGCCGTAAGAGGATAGCGGGTAGTAGGGTGCTCCTGATGGTAGCGTGGTGAAAATGGCGAAATGTAAGCTGCGACGATTACTCAGAGGGACGTGGAGATTTTTCGGAAGATGATGTGCATGATAGTAGTTCAGTAGAAAGGATCTTCGTGAAGGGCCACTGGGGCGCAGGGGCATCTCTTGACTTTGCACTAAATCTCGGCTAGGATCTCCTCAGTGTAGTCCACGTTTACATCACGGACGACAACCACCAGCTCACGGTCTTGTTTGAGGTCTACGCACAAGACTGCGAGAGAGAGAGAGAGAGAGAGCTGGAGAGAAAATGTCTGTCTCTCTTACTGTTGACACTGACAATAAATTTTCTAAACTGCACGGCATGATCGTTAAGATAATTTGCAGCCGAGTTACCTAAGGTATGATACCTGGTAAGGCATCGAGGTATCGCGGCTATAGCTATATATTGTTTACATTAGCCTGTATCTGTCAACAACTGAAATTAATAATGTTTGTTGAGACTTATAACATCTACATTATCATTTTAAGTAGCTATTCTTGTGTATGTGAAAAGCTATTCCATCTTATGTATAGGGTTTAATGCGTTTTACAATGGAATGTTGAGGACATGTGCCCAAATTTTGTTTTTAATAAATTGGGCATACAAAATTTGTATTATTTTTTGTTCTTATTGGTGAATCAGTAGTTGAATGATTGTTTGATTGCGAGATCAGTGAAATCCTAATTTTTTTCCTCCTTGTATGTATGACTGAATGGGTTAATGTAAAC